>CAOJBK011135888.1:0-16012 GCA_948294925.1 Codiaeum variegatum | reverse complement strand
AAGATCAAACCCACTTATATACCCATACTCTTAAACCTAATCTTCCTTAAATTAAGGAAAAGTTAGGCAAGGTTATGTAGGTTACTTGTGCTAGTAACCAATTGACTTATTGATTAATTAATTGGTCAATAATCAATGTTATTAGCATAAGTGATTAGTAGGGATCACATGTAATTAATTGTTATCAACCATAGTCCATATCAATTTAGTCATGCCCATTTGCATCTAATACAAACTATGACATAATTGAATAAATCCCACAATAAATTAGACTTCAAAATATGCTAGGATCTTTGTAAATTTAATTACTAGTCTAACCCAAAGAAATTTGATAATTAATTAAACTCTTTAATCAGTTATCAACATGGTTAAATACGAAGCCAAAGGATACACTTTATCGTGTGTAACTTGCTAGGTTCATGTTCTAATTAGAAATGGGATAAAGAAAACTCTTTTCTTCACACCAAGTATGTAATCCACAGTTCATACTTAGTCCCATAAATCGTGAGTGACGTCTAGCATAACATATCACGACTACCTAATTAGAAATGAATGTCGGTGATTATATCATTGACATTTCACCGACATTTCATGGACCTCTTGATTATAATTACCATGCACTCAAATCCTTTCATTATGGATTCCCGATCTCAGCTAGGGTTATGGAAAAGTCAAACCCTATATGCTAGATCATATGACTTCTATCATTCTAATTCTCGATAAATCGATTAGAACTAGAAACTCTTTATAGCAATTCTTTACTACCTTAGACAAGGATTTGTGAATTGAGAACAACCATAAGTTATAGGATTCCTTCCTTGTTAACCCAAGTTAATGAATTCTATCTTAGAGATTACTTATCTCAACATACCACTAATTGTGGCTATCACATGCCATATACCAATACCTGATTAGCATCGGTATGTAAGCAGTAGCAAACCATAACCACCAATATATTAGATAATGTGTCACCTCAAGTCTAACTATTATGTGCACAATTACAATCTAAATGATCAAACATTGACTGGTGGATTAAACTCATGTGTCTATCATCTAATTTCATTGTTCGACATACTCATCACATGAGTGTTCACGTGTTATCATGACATCACATGTCTATAGTGTGAGTCTTACTACCTCTATACCAATAAGTATCCTATGCCTGTCATAGATGACAACAAAGGTGACAGTCTATCCAGATTAATGACGTTCCTATCAATAATCTTATGACCGTTAACTTTCTTTAAAGTCTATGACAAAAAGAATCAGTCTTCACATTCCCAAATTGGGATACAGATATATATGTAATACACTAAAATTGAAACTAATCATTAAACAAAAACATATATATATATATAAAGCCATAATTGGGATACAGATTACAAATATATACATAAAGTACATGCTCTAAGGCATATAACCCTAACAGTGGTGACTCAGTTGATGATGATTTTAAGAATAGTTTGGATCAAATCATACGAGATGGTAATGCTCATTTAGAAACCACACCAACATAAGAGAAAAGGAAAAAAGAAAGATGCATAAAAGAAAATTTTGGATGTAGTTCTCATGCAAAGGGAAAACATAGTGGCAGAAAACTTAGGAAAAAATTAGGAGGTGCACCAAAATTAAGAGAAGATGTATCTAACTTGGTTACTAGTGTGGAAAGTAGGAGTAGTTTAACTTTTAGGGTGACTGATTTACCGAGATGTATCATAGGTGAAGTTATGTTAGACTTACAATATTTGCCTAATTTCACTAGAGGAAGCGAGTTGTATTACTTTGATGCATATCCTTTTGAGCAAAAAAGCAAAAAGAGAAGGTTATGTCACTATGTTAACTCTAGATGAAAAATTAGGAAAAATTAGGTTTTTCAATTAAATGACGATTATTTTGTTTCTTTATAAGACGATCATACACATTTTTTCTTTGTTTAATTTTCATTATTAATATTTATTGTTAATTTGGATATACAATTTGTTCACTTATTTGTAATGAAAATTATGTTAACTTTTTAGTCCCAACCCCCCCACCCAAATGGATAAAGATGACCAAATAAATACTTTATTTGATAAGGAAGAAGACTTTTTGCAAATTGTCACTTGTGTAATTAGCGCAATAGGAGAGTATTATGAATTATATGTTCATAAAACCCCTTGTATGATTTCATTCAATACTAGAATGAAAAGGTTGAAAGATATAATGAAGGGTCATGAAAAGTAGTGTTTGAATATGTTTAGAATGAAGAGAGATGTCCTTCAACTATTATGCATAACTTTAGAAGCAAATTATGGTTTGAAGCCTTCAAGAAATATGTCAACTATATATATATATATATATATGCTCAAGAACATTTTCAGCACTTTGGAGAAACTAAAAGTAGAATTTTCAGAGAAGTGTTAGATTTAATATGTTTACTTGCAAGAGATTTAGTAAATTCAACAGATCTTAATTTTAACAACACTCCACCTGAGATTCTTCGTGATCAACAATATATGTCATATTTCAAGGTAACTTTTGAATTTTTTTTATTCATCACATGATAGTATTTCTATGTTATTATTTAATTTTTCTTTTTATTCTAAGATTGTATTGGAACAATTGATGGTACTCATGTACATACATATGTAAATCCTGAAGATCAAGTACGATTTATTGGTAGAAAAGGGATACCCACACAACATATCATGACTGCATGTAGTTTCGATATGCAATTTACTTTTGTGCTAGCAGAATGGGAAGGCACAACACAAGACATACGTATTTTCATGCAAGCAATTCACAAACAAAACTCAATTTTCCAAAGCCACCGCCAAGTAAAATTTAAAGTAGTAATTGCATTATGATGATACATAATATTGTTTAATAAAAAATTATTTTTACTCTTTTTAAATACATAGGAAAATATTACTTTGTCGATTCTGGTTATCCTCAAATGAAAGGATTTCTTAAACCATACAAAGGTGTAAGATATCATCTTCCAAAATTTAGGTATGGTGACCCAACAAGAGGACGTGAGGAAATTTTCAATAATGCACATTCATCACTTAGAAGCAGCATCAAATGAAGCAAAGATGGAAAATATTAAGAGATATGCCTTCATACCCTTTTATAACACAAAGGGATATTGTTATTTTAACTATGACACTACATAATTTCATTCGAAGATATTCAACTAATGATCCAGGTTTTAATGATATTTAACAAATGATCCAATTTTTAAAAGAGTTGATGAAGATCCAAATTTTATGCCTTGTGATATATTTGTAGATGTTTCTTCCCCTCAAGTAGGGTCTTCTAATAGTAGAATAATAGAAATTGATATCATTCATTATCAAATTGCTTCTCGTTTGATTGAACAAAGAAATCGTCATTAAAAGTATATTACAATATTATATATAAATGAAATATTTAATTGATGGCGTATTTTTATTTGGACCAAGTTAAATGATTATAGATTTTATATTATGTAATTATAATATGCTTTATTTTATAATCCTACAAGTTAATTATATAAAATTTTAGTACATCTTCTAGTTAAATACATGTATATGCACATTTGATTAAAAAAAAAAGCTATTTCAACTTAAGAATTTTTATGTATTAAATTTGGTTATAATAAATAATTTTTAAAATAAAATTTCAAAAATAAATATTTTGAAAATAAATAAACAACTTCAATAAATATGTAGTAATATAATTTTTTAAATTATTTTTAAGCAATATCCAATTTTGTTATTTTATATGTTAAAATTGATTTTGATAATGAATTTACCAAACACATGTTAAACAACTTTTCAAAATAGCATAACATTTATAATTATATTTACCAAACACATATCAGCTTCTAAAATAATCATTTTTACACATAGCACTATCAATCACAGCAATTGTTATACCCAACAACAATACCAAACTAGCCCTAAATAGTAGAAAGCTATTTTTGCATTCAAAGAGATTCGGTGATAATTAATTTTATGGAAATTATATTGACCTGCCCATCTTCCTATGTGATAGTTTTCAAAAGAAGATTGCATCATGGAGCTCTCATGTTCTCTTAATGAGTGGGAAGGATATTATAATTAAAGTTGTGTTACAAGCCTCTCTAACTTATGTCATGAATGTATTTTTTTAATCCTACTTTTATGGTAGAAGAATTCTAACAAATTATGAACTCATTTTGGTGAGGAGATAATGATGGGTCTAGAAGGAGAATTCATTGATCATCTTTATATTCTAAAAGAATAAGAGGGTAAGGACTTCTTAAGTCGTGAGAGGTCAATCTTACTATGTTAACAAAGCTGTGTTGGCTGTGTTGGCGCCTATACAAAATTTTGAATTCATTGGCTATTAGAATATTTAGTGTCAAATATTTTTCGAGCATTAGTGTTTTGCAAACATCGAAAGGTAATTCACCTAGCTATCGTTGGAGAAGCATAGCCTTAGCTATTCCGTTAATGAATTAAGGTATGATATGAAAGGTAAAAAATGGTATTGATATTCCTATTTTGCATGCCTTATAATTGCCAATATTTGTATTTTCAAACCATAACATATGTGCTTGTTGACTCTAATGTGCAGCATGTAGTGGACTTAATTGTGGATCACACGTGAAACTCATCTTTTATTAATGAATTATTTTAGTAAAGAGATAAAGAGCTTTTTTACTCCATTCCTCTCAACTTAGAAGACACAGTTGATGACATGTGTGAGTTTTATTCTAAATCGGGCGCCTATCTCATGGGGTCAAGCTATCATCATGCTATGTATTCTTTGCCTCTCACATCTTCTAGTGTTGTTGAGGGGTCATTATGGCTAAAGTTATTGAAGGTTTTGACTCTCTTAGTCAATATTAGATGGTGTATAAGGCTTTATTTGGTTTCTTACCTAGGAAGCAAGGCGAGTTTTCATAAAGTAGAGTTGTTTACAATGTGGTTTGAGTTATAAGGATGAATTTTATATTTTTCATGTTTTTTTAGCCACATGGAGTATGGTGATATTCCACTTTATATGATGCTCTATTTTTTTTAAATTGTAGTTCCTTTCTTTAATAGGTAATAATGGCATTTGATTTGTTAGATGATAAATACAATTCAAATTTTGTGGCCTTATTAGATGCAATATAATGGTGAGGAATCAGATCCTATATAATAATTTTTAGTCTTTACTATGACTTATTGTTAGGAATGCTTTTGGCTTTTTTTTGCTTAATATTAGTAGGCTCTGTCTAAATGAAGAATCATTTTCATTTGTCTAAACTTCTAATTTAGCCACTGGTTTTAAGAACTGGTGTTGTCCAGCTACAGGTACTTTGGACCTTAATGTTTTTTTTTTTTTGCTAGACTTTGAAACTTAATGTTGATATTGCAGTATTTAATGAGTTGGAATAACAACAGTTGGAGAAATTATACGTAATTCAGAAGGGTAAGTCGTTGCTACTTTAGTTGCCTCTTCACTAATCTTTATCTTACCTAAAGTCTCAGAAGTTATTGGCATCCGTAAGGCCTTATCTCAGACCAAACGGCCACAAGGGCATACTGATGTGGTTGAAATGAATTACTTATTTGTCATTCAATGCGTAAGAGTTGCTAACTTGGGTGATACTCAACTTGACCTGGTTGTGGATGATATGCAGATGATACTTGAGCATTTTACCGAATTACAAATTCTAACCTTAAGTAGGAGCTACAGAAAAAGGGATAGTCTCAGGTAGACAATTTCTATGGGACGTAGGCCTCCCAAAAGGAAACGGAGGTGTGCAAAGGTTTCCTCGGGCCAAACGAAGATTTGGCCTTGAGCGTAAAGGAAAAAAGGAGTTGGATGCAAGACCCACCCATCGACTAGGGACAAAAGTCAGCCTTAGTGATTCGACGATGCTGAGTGGAAGGGTCGTCACTCAACGACCAATCATCGTTCAAATTTTTTCTTTTATTAATGAATAAACCTCTTGTATAACTTAGATGTCTCATATTTCTCAAAAAAAAGTGATTCGATTGATGGGTTTTGGTATGATACTTATGAGATCGATAAGACTTGCGTTAGTTGTTTGCTACAAGATAGTTAGTTTTGGGGCTTTCGACATAAAAAATCCTATCCGAATTGGATTCATTATCAATCATAACTTGTCTTGTAGTCGACCCATAATGCCTCTGCGCTAACTATGGATATGATACCGGAAATAGATCGATTTTATATCTCCCTTAAATTTGAATTAGCAAAAGCAATGTCTCCTTGCATAATATGGATTCCAAGCATTCATGATTTGGATGTGAATGAGTCAAATTACTTACCCCTCGGTCTATTAGTGAACTATCTCTGCAGGGATTATGAACGGTGTTCCACAAGTATTGTTTTGACTCATATTCCCCAAAAAGTGGATCCCGTTAGCTCCGAATAAATTAAATACATACATTAAGATACGATGGCTTCATATTGCACAATAATGAAAGCACTTTTTTACTCTTTCATATACTAGGGGATTTCACTTGGAAAAGAAAATATTCCATACTAATATATTTTGGTCCATTTCCATGGGTTCCAATTTACGAAATCTTGTAGCATTTGTATCGTATCACCAACTATTTTGCCCATTCTATAGCAAAACATGCTACTGTTTATAATACTAGATGTGAATAGCTTCATTGTGTGCTGTATAGAGGTGCATTTTTTTTTGCCAAATGTGTGAAGGCACATTTGTATGATGTATTACGTTCTAATTAATAAAACATCAACTCTTCAACCCTTTATTTATGCAAGAGAAATGAGGAAAAAAGAAAAGAAAATTAATTTACTTCTACTATTTGAATATTTTAATTTTGTAGGAAGAGAAATAAAGAATGGAGTTACTTTTTTAACCTTATTATTATACAAAAAAAAAGTGAGATTAATTATGTAATTTCACTTTTATTATTATAGAGTAATTAACATATTTTTCAATTTTTTTTTTGAAGATTTTGAGTTAATTGAAAAATATAATTTCTCTTTTTTTTTCTTTCTTCATTTTGTTAACCAAATAAGGAAAATTAAATTAATCTCCTTATTTCTTTTCTTTTCTTCTCCTTTCTCTCTAAACAAACTTTTTGAAGAGAAACATATATCAATCATAATAGCTTCAAAATACTCCCATCTCAGTTTTGTCATATGCCTTACTAATCTCAATCTTCAGAGCCATTAAGCCATTTTTTCTCTTCTACTGACATCTCATTAAATGAATTGCTTCAAAAGCTAAAATAAAATTATCTAAGTATTGATCTCTTTAGAACAAAAGTGTATTGCTCCTCCGAAATAATATTAGGTAAAATCACTTTGAGCCTATTAGATATAACTTTTGCAACACTCTTATAAAGCACATTACACAATGTAATAGGCCGAAAGTCATGCAAAGAGGCAGGCACATCATTTTTTAAAATAAAAACCAGATTAGTGAAATTCAATTTAGGAGGAAACAAACCTCGTGTAAGCCAGTGAACACAGGAATTATGCACTCTTCCCCAATAACATTTCAAAACTATTGAAAAAAGCTCAGATTAAGACTGTCTATACTAGAGGATTTATCTAGATGCATTTAAAAGTCTCTAATTATGAATTCCCTCAATTGAAAGTCAACCACCAATCTTGAATTCATCTCACTTGAAACCTTAGCCCGAATATAATCATTACATGGAAAAAATCGATCCCTTCCACCTTAAAAAATTAAGCCAAAATAGTCCACCACCATATTTTCTAATGTTGCTCTCCTCCACCCAAGTCCCATCATCTCTTTGAAGTTTAAGAATATAATTGATATGCTTTCTATTAGAAGTAGTGGTATGAAAAGTTTTATTGTTTTTATCACCACTTTGAAGCCAAAAAGATTTTGATTATTGTTTTTAATAACCATCTTCTTATTTCATTAGTAGATTTATAACATTCTTGTAAGAAGAGACTGAATTAAACTTGTCAATTGAGTCTGGCTTCATTGCTTGCTTTTGCTCTACCTTTGTCTGCTTGACTTTAGGGTAAAACTGTCTTTGAAAGTTATCTTCCCAATCTTTCATGCTTACTACACACAACTCCAGTCTATTTGGAAAAATAAGACCCCATCGAGTTTTACCAATTATCACGAACCAACTCCACAAACTCCTCTTCCTTAGACCAATAATTGTTATATTTAAAATGCAATTAAGGACACTAAGAATTAACAAGTGTAGTAGTTAATTGCAATGGATACTGGTCTGAATAGCAAATAGAATACACATAAGATTAGCCTATAGGAATAGCTTCGTCCATTCTAAATTTACTAAGCAATAATTAATTTTCTCATTCATAATAGTACCTAGAATATTACCCTTTGTCCATGTAAAAGCAAACCCCTCATAGTGCATATCAATAAGACCACAATCTAAGAGAGACTCCTGAAAATCATTAAGCAGTATTCAGGGTAATCATTTTCTCATCATTGCTAAGTATATTATTACAATCTTTTATTATACACCATGGTAATTGAGATCTATTTTTTAGTCCGCTCAAAAGATTTCAAGAACAATGTCTTTAGGTACAATCAAGGTGACCATAAAATCCAATATAATGCCAATCAATCATATTAACAATAGAAATAGAAAAATTAATATGTGATAGAAAGTAACTCAAAATAGAGATTGGAATATTATTATTCCATAGAAGGGCCAAACCACCCCTTCTCCCATCTATATCAACAGTAAAACGAGATTGATCCTACCAAGGTTTTAATTTCCTTTATTATACTAGAATTATAAGAGTTTTGTTGTCCCAACTATGGACACTTAGGGGGGGTGAATTAGCATTTTGAAAGTTTTAGATTATACAAGAACGATTATCAAATTTTAATACTTTTAAAACCTTTTTCAATTAAAAACCAAACAATAACCCAAAGGAATTAAGATTGAGAACCAAAGTGAGCAAGCAAGTAAATTTCAAACTACCAATTTAGTAATAAAAATAGAGCATTCAAAATAAACAACAAATAAAAGAGAAAGAGTAGAGAATGTTCAGTTTATAGTGGTTCAGAGTCCTCCTCCTACGTCCACTCTCTCAATCGAACTGATTGAGGTTCCACTATCTTCACTTTGAAGCCTCTAAGCTTCTAATTCTTCGGGATTTTGTCCAAATACAATGATTGGAGTAAACAACTCTCAATCAAATGTTTTTACAAGGGTTCAAGTCAAAAGACTTGTTTACAATGTTCTAGGATAAGGATTTTCAAAGTAAAACCTAGCTAAATAGTTTCTTCAACCTAAATGATTACAATAAAGAGCAAGAGTTTAAGAAACAATGAAAGATTAAGCTTTTTGAGCAAAGAAAGCAAGAACAAATGTTAGGATTAGTAATGGAATAGTTCTTTATCTATCTTGACTTTGTTTATAGTCACGCATTATATATGTTTGCCTTATTTGAGCCAAAAACACCTCTTTAACATTCATAAAGTACAAGTGATGTCATCTTCAACGAATTGACAGATTGGATACGGTCGTATGGCCTTGATGGATATGGGGGTATCCAGTTGATGAGTTTGAATTTAATAGTGATTGGAATCCATATAGGGGTATGTTGTCCTGTTGATACGAGCATATCAAAATGCCTTAAAATTCCCAAATGTATCTGGACTAGCATACGGTTGTATCCTAAACTGCATACAGATGTATAGAAGAGTCTATACGGTCGTATCCACCTATTTAAGCACTTTTTGAAAATACTTTGATTCTAAATCATTTATTAGTTCGTTCAAAATGCATAGGCAAATATTTTAAGTACCACAAACATAAAATTAAGTATCATGCTTATAATAAACTCAATCAAACACAATTTTAACATATGCATTTTATTCAAAGAATAACTACACTATAGTTTTAGAATCATCAAAATATAGAGGTCAACAATCTTCCCATTTTTTATGAGGACAAAACCTTAGTCTAGTTTCAAGCAAAAAAACATGAAATGCTATAAAACTAAACATAAAGACTTTGTCAAAATTTTATGCAAAAATTTTGCATTACTCCCCCCATTTGGTATGCTAATATTTTTTTTTTGAAAATTTTGCATGAAAAACTATTTTACAAGAAAAATAATAATGCAAAATCCATGAATTTAAAAGCATTAAGCTCAACAAAAATCAAGCAAAAGCTTGTTAATAAGTAAATATTACAAGTTATAGCTAAATAATCAATCCATAATAAAAATCAAGTCATCAAGCTTGAAACAACAATAACAATAACCTTTCTCCCCCTTCTTTTCATTAAGCAAAAAGGTGAAAAGCTAATGTACCAAGCCAATAACATAACAATACTATTTAAGATAACAATAATATAACACAAGTTAAAAATAACAATGGCAAAGGATTAAATAATATCCATAACATTAACCAAAGTAATAGATTTAACAAGATTAATAACATCCAAAATATTAAGGAATATCCATCATCAAACCACAAACATAACCAAATTAAGCTTTTAAAAGCCAATGTACCAAAAATGAAAAGCATAAACATAAAATGTACCAACATTCCATAAAGTTTTTCAAACAACTAAAACCATAAATAAATGGTGGTTTGGTTGATAAAGAGTGAATTTAAGCTGCCGGAGGTGGTAAAGGAGGTTGATTTGGGAAGTTCTTTATGAAATTTCTCATCATGCCATAGAGATCATCTTGCTTCTTCCCCATGGTGGTCATACGATCCTCCAAAGTGCTGAAGCGACTGTGAACTTCAATGCGAAGATTGACCAAGTTTCCTGTATTCTCATCAATCAAACCATGGACCATATCTCTAAACCATGGATCCTCCTCATTGGTTTCCTCTTATTTGCCTTCCTCTATAGCTTCCATCTCCATGTCTTCATCATCACTAGAAGCCTCTCCTCCGCGTCCTTATGCTACCTATTGTGCACGACGGGCTATTTCCTTTTGTGTGGAAGGAGTGGAGTTCGTAACAAGAACATAATTATGCCCATCAAGACGAATCAATCCAATGTTCCTCTAAGTCTCAAGGTTAAGGTTGTCCGTCTTTTTTCTTGGAATAATATAGGGCTTATAATAATTCTCATCAAATGCCCTGACCTTTGTAGCAATGAATGTCACCATCCAACCCCATGGAATCTTGCCCTTTAGTTTCGTCAAATAATGCTTCTAAACATTTATCAAGAACCTAGCTCCATTAATCTTCATATCTCTCAACAAGCACTCGATTAAAAAAATTTCAATGAGAGTAATCTTGCTTTAGTTCTTTTTACTCAAGAGAGAAGACACAACAATTTTATGCACTAGCCTTATTCGCACACTCTTAATCTCCGACGTCTTCACATTGTGCTTAATGGGCAAATCTAATCCGTTAGTTAATTGCTTTCAAGTGGATTTCCCATTTCAATTATAAGGCATACCAATGACTCCCTCATCACCATACACTCCTAAGTAATTACCCAACTCACGAGCTGAGGTATGGTATTCACTGCCTCTAATTTTGTACTTAAACCCATAATTATTATCATTGACATTTTCATCAATCTTAAGGGCCAAAAATAACTCTACGGTGAGGTTGTGATAAATCTCTTGTGAAGTAATGAGACACTTCCAATTAGGGAATAAAGGTGCTAGAAAATTCTTATGGTCTTGCTCAACACCTAAATTCCTAAGGCTCTTTAAGGCCAATGAAATGCAAGCGGCGGGAACGCTTTGCTTAAGCAATGTATCACACCTATTGCTAGCCTCAACATCATCAAAAATTAACCCAAGATTGTTAGGTCGAAGGCTTACCCAAGGTGTTCTTATTGGAGCTTCCTTTTGTGTTCTAGTTCATCTTGTATCGGTTCCTCTTGAAGAACTTCCCACATTAGGGTCAATCCTTCCCCTCTTTGCAGCACTACTATCACCTTTTGATCTTGTCATTTTGATTGAATGAGGAAAAGAGGTGAAGTTATGGTGAAATTGGGTCTTAAGGTTTTTAGAAAGGGAATTGGGGAAAAATTGAAAATTAGGGTTTAAATGGAGATTTAGATGTGAAAAACAAAGATTGGATGATGAAAATTAAAGCAAAACACACAAAAATCCTTCAAATATATTGAAAATAGAGATTTTATGAAGAACAATGAAATACGACAAAGAAAGGTGTATTTTAGGGTTTTAAAAATATGTTGAAATCGTGTTAGTAAGCCTTTTATAAAACCAATAACAAGGTCGGATATGGTCGGATAGAAAGCTTTCTATATGGGTAGAGAGTTTTTGAAAAATTGAGCCAACAGGATATGGTCGTATAGACAATGGACTATACGAGCGTATGTTATGCTGGATTTTTGAAAAATGAGGATTTTGAGATTTTTCAAAAAGTTTTATGGCACATATGGTATGTTTACACTAATAATCATTTATGGCATAAAAATTGATCTATAAATGACCATAAACTGATTTGATTCATCAAAACTGAACCAAATCCATTTTAAGTTCATTCAAACAATAACACAAACATTATGCTACATACATAAACACATCATATCATCAAAGAAACACATGTTCATCAAAATATAGACATTCAATCTCACCAAATAAAGAGGTTTATGGTTAGATTATACTCGAGAGGCATTAATCATGCTTAATTCCCTCTAAATGTAATAGAATGCTTCCTTCTCAAGCAGTTTGGTGAAGATATCCATGAGTTGATGCTGGGTGCCAACAAACTCCAATGCATTATGTCCTTTTGATGCATTGTCTCTAAGGAAATGATACCTTATATCTATATGCTTAGTCCTAGAATGATGAATGTGGTCCTTGGACAAGTTTATGGCACTTGTGTTGTCACATTTAAAAGGTAAGCAATGCCATGCCATGCCATTATCCTTAAGTTGCATTTTCATCCAAAGAACTTGAGTGTAATAACACGCGGTTGCCATATACTCTGCTTCCTGGGTTGATAATGCAACCGAATTTTGCTTTTTAGAAAACCATTATACTAGCATGCCTCCTAAGAATTGACATGTACCACTAGTGATCTTCCTATCGAGCTTACATCCATCAAAATTCACATCCGAATATCTAACCAAATCAAAAGCTAGACCTCTTGGATACCACAATCCAAGGTTTGGTGTATTTACTAGGTATCTTAGGATTCATTTGACACATCTTAGAAGGGATTCCTTAGGATTCGATTGGAATCTAGCACACATGTAAACACTATGCAATATATCCGGCCTAGATGCAGTCAAGTACAATAATAAACCTATCATGCTCCTATAAATTTTAGTGTCTATGGAATTACCTTTGGCATCCACATCCATCTTAATCATTGTGCTCATAGGAGTATTATGTGGTCTTGCTTCATCCATATCAAACTTCTTGAGCAATTCTTTTGCATACTTCATTTGGTGGACTAAGGTGCCATGCTCCGATTGCTTTATTTACAGTCTCAAGAAGAAGTTGAGTTCTCCCATCATGCTCATTTCGAATTCACCTTGCATATACTTAGAAAACTCCTCATAAAGAAATTTGTTAGTAGCACCGAATATAATATCATCAACACAGATTTAAACAATTAGAGTGACCCTTGGTTTTTAATAAAAAGAGTAGTGTCAACTTTGCCTTTAGTAAAACCATTTTCTATCAAAATGTTGCTCAACCTCTCATACCAAGCTCTAGGAGTTTGTTTTAAACCATATAAATCTTTTCTAACTTTAAAAACATGGTTTGGAAATTTGAAATCTTCAAAATCGGGAGGTTGTTCAACATAAACTTTCTCTTGTATAAAACCATTTAAAAAGCCACTTTTAACATGCATTTGAAAAATTTTTAAGTTTTTAAAACATGCAAAGGCAAGTAACATTCTAATTGCTTCTAACCTAGCTATGGGAGCATAAGTTTCATCTAAATTAATACCTTCCTCTTGTGAATAGCCCTTAGCTACCAAGCGAGCTTTATTCCTTACCAAATTTCTAGATTCATTAAGCTTGTTCCGAAAGACCTATTTGGTTACAATGAAGGGATGATGCTTTGGCCTTAGTACTAGCATCCATACTTGGCTCCTCTTAAATTGATTGAGCTCCTCTTACATGGCTAATGCCTAATTCTCAACTTCAATAGCTTCATCCACGTCTTTTGATTCCACCAATGATAAGAACGCCACATATTCATAAGTGTTGTGGATTTGTGACCTTGTCCTCACTCATTGAGTAGGATCTCCAATGACTTGTGTTCCTTCAACTTCATTCCTCACCCTTGGATGTTGAGTCTCTCTTTGTTGTGAAGTAGCTTAAATCTCCATGTTTGCATTGGATTGCACCTCTACTTCATTAACCATTGGCACCACATCTTTTTGGTTCATTAAGTCTTCATTAGGCTCTAGTTGCTCATGCTTCTTTTCTTTTAAGGTCAGATCCTCCATAATGTTCTCTATTGCTTCTATATAGTCATCATTTCTTGCTATAGACTTAGAAGCAAACTCATCAAAAATAACATAAATGGATTCTTCAACTAAGAGTGTCCTCTTGTTAAAGACCCTATAGGCCTTAGAATGGCTAGAATAACCAAAGAAAATTGCTTCGTTCGATTTAGCATCAAATTTTTCCAAGTTATCTTTGCCATATTATACACATAACACTTACAACCAAATGCATGAAAATGTGATATATTGGGCTTCTTACCTCTTCATAACTAATAAGGTGTCTTTTCGAGTATGGTTTTAATCATAGCCCTATTAATGATATAGCAAGAAGTGTTCATGGCTTCGACCCAAAAATATATAGGCAAATCATTTTCACAAAGCACAGACCTAGCCATTTCCACTAATGATCTATTTCTCCTCTCAATAATACCATTTTGTTGAGGAGTCCTAGGCACAGAAAAGTTTTGCTCAATGCAATATTTTTCAAAATCAAAATTTTCAAATTCAGTTCCGTGATCACTTCTTATGCATGTAATGGAATAACCTTTTTTATTTTACAAAGAGTTTACTGATGGCATGAATGGACCAAATGCATCACTTTTATGAGCAAGAAATAAAATCCATTAAAGCGTGAGAAATCATTAACAATGACCAAATAATAATGCTTACCGCCAATGCTAGATGTTCTAGTTAGACCAAATAAATCAAGATGTAAAACTTGTAATGGTCTATAAGTTGAAATCACATTTTTTTTTGTTTAAAAGAACTTCTAGAGTGCTTGCCCTTAGCACAAGCATCACAAATACTTTCATTTTTAAAAATAATTTTGGGCAAACCTTTTATTAAATCCTTTATTGAAAGTTTGGATAGAACATCCATACTTGCATGGCCTAGTATCCTATGCCACAAAGTGAGATCCTCATCCTTTGAGGAAAATAAACAAAGATGGTTGGTTTCTTGATTGCTCAAGTCCACCATGTACACATTTCCCATTGTGGTAACCAATGAATGCAATCATGTTAGTTTTGCCTATGACCTCACAAATATGTGAATCAAATGAGACTCTATAACCCTTGTCACATAATTTACTAATACTAAGTAAATTATGCTTCAAGTTATGCACAAACAATACTTTTGAAATGGTAAAATAATCATTACCTATTGTGCAAACTCCATAAATTTTCCCTTTTGAGTTATCACCAAAGCTCACATTTCCTCCTTCTTTCTCATCAAACTTGAGGAATTTCTTTTTGTCACCAGTCATATTCTTTGAGCAACTGCTATCAATCACCTATTTCTCTTGCTTGGATTTGATGATAGTCTATAAAAACATAAGAACTCAACTACTTGATGGTAGCCATATATCTTGGGTCCATTACCTTTAGAAATGTAATTGGCATTCTTAGAGGTTTCCTTGGTATCCTTAGGCATATCCTTGAAGCCCTTAGGAACCCATACTTTCCTAATAGTATATGGTCTCCTAAGTCTAATAGGACATGTTCTAGGTGTATGTCCACAAAACTTGTAATAGTTGCACTTAATATGCACCTTATCTAAAACATTATTTTTAGTGAAAAATGTATTGCAAAATTTCTCATTTTGCTCAACATTGTAACCAATGTCAGATTTGTCATACAC
>CAOJBK011135634.1:0-10428 GCA_948294925.1 Codiaeum variegatum | reverse complement strand
CCAATTTTAAACATAAAGTAAAATTTTAGTATTGTTGGGTATAAAATCTTAGATTTGTGGACGTGCCAGAGGAGAAATTCTTCAAATATAAATAAGTTGACTTCTGCTAAAACGAACGCATATTCCCAAACTCTTTTACTACAACTTATTTAGATTTCACTAAATTTTGATTGTGAATTGGAGATGAAATTTAGAATTGAAAATTGAAAGCATGTTTATTTTGATTTGTTAAAAATTTATACTTACAGTAAATTGACAAATGTCGAGTAAAGTTGAAATTTGATGATTACAGTAAAAGAAAAGGTTTTTTGAGGACATGCTAAAAATATAAACAAAAGCTGTGAATTTGAATTAGATTGACTGAGAAGTTGTTGAATGTTGATTTGATAAGTTGTTGATTTGAGTTTTGCTAATTGGATGTTGAAAAGTTGGTTTTTGATAGATGTTTTATGGATTTGTGTCTACTACTACTTTTATACCATTTCTTCAGCTAGAAGATGAAACACTAGCAGTCTCTGAGCAAGCTATAAATGATCAGTTACGGACTTTATTTTTTTTGTTCCAAAGTCTCTGTGTCTGGAACTTTTTGATATTAATTTGATGTTGACGGGTTTGTAATTGGATTTAATTATTTATTTGGGTCAATAAACACAATACATAATTTATTTTGAGCAAACTATTATTTTATTTATTTTCCAATACCCAAAATTCTATTTTGGACACAAACAATACCCCTCACATGTGGTAAGCTTGAACCAAAACTTATAACATGTATAATATGTGAAAATGTTTCCCAAAGCTTTATTTTTCCAATGGTGAGACCCAAGGCTGCTTTTGGCCCAAACCACCAAGAAATCACAGCTCAAAGCGATAGATGAATCCATGAAGAATGGGAACGTAACACCAAACCAGTTTGAATCAAGAGGAAAGCTTGAAAGAAAGGATTTCATGGGCTTCAAAATTGTATTCCTCAAATTCTCCATGCAAAACTATTGCTAAACTCTCTTCAACAAATAATGCTCCAAATATTAGTTCAAATTCAAAAATCAAATCCCTAAAAATTCTTGATTCCCAAAAATGAAATCCAATTAATTCCTCCAATTTCCCAAAAATTTTCCATTTTGAAGATTAAACAATAAATCCAATTCTCAAAATAAATTTGATATTCCCTAATTTTTCTCAATTTTCTCTGCAATTTCTTTTTTCCCATTCATTTTCTCCTTTCTTCTATTCTATTTCCCAAAAATATCAAACTCAAAAATCTCCTCTCACACTTCAAAATTCTATCGGAGCTGCCCCAAGCACCGTCGCCGGCGTCAACGACTAGCAGAAGCAATCAGGAGCAGCACCAACACACCACAACTATGCAAGAGGAGCAATAGCCCCATACGCAACACAATGGCCTTCCCCAACAGCAGCTCCCACCATACATGAGGTAGTGCTAGACGCCGCACGCCAGATAGCGATTGCGAGCCGGCCTCAGCACACAGCAGCCCAACACGCCTCAGCAACGTAGGCCGCGATCGAGGACTAGTTGCAGCTCGACGCTATGCATGAGACGTAGTAGCTAGGCATGGGAGCAGGGTCTCCCCAGCACGACGAAACCCAGTTCGCTGCAGCTCGACCATGTGAGCAGGAGCCACAGCAGACGGGCACACCAGCCGCGGGACAACAAGTAGCAGTAGTCCCAACATCATCACAATGAGCATGGGCCATAGCTCGCGCCTTCTCGCACATGAGGGAACTACTCGAGAGTGCTTCTTGCATTCTTCACTGCCAAGCGCCACAGTTCGACCTCCATAAGAGGAATAAGTAGTACCCGACACAGAAGTACATCATGAACAAATTTTTGGGGACGATTTCTTAGTTCGAATTTTACACAATTTAGTGTCCAAGCTTCGAATCCAACTTGCCAATAGAGATTACTCCCAAGCATACTCAATAAAAATTAGAGGTAAGAAATTTATTTGCTTGAGTTTTTTTAAACTAATGCTCTTGGTGATTTGTTGAGAAAATTGCTTGAATGTGAATTTCCTTGGGGAATATTCAAATTTTAGTAATTTGATGCTAAAACGAACTTGGAAACTTTTATTTTCCTAGGAAAAATTATCTTGAATTGCTTGACCTAATTTACTGTGATATTGTTTTCTTGAATTCCCCAGCAAAATGAATTCTTAGTTTGCTTGATGCCACTTGAGTTTTTACTGGGGCATAGAAAAATTTTAGTAATTTAATACTAAAATTAATTTAAATAGCTTGATTTCTCCAGGGAAAATTGAATTAAACTGGTTGAGCTAAAAATTTGAGTTTCACAAGACATTATTAATTCTGTTTGTTGCTTAAATCTTGCAAGTTCATTTTTCACTGATGCTTGTCAAATTTTTGTTGATAATTTGATAGAAATAATTGAAATGAATTTGAATGGGCCAATTTCCTAAGGAAAATTCTTTCAAAATTCAATTTTATGCCTGAGGAAGTTCTTAAACTTGCACTGTAATTGATGTTTCATCAGGCCAAAATGTTAGTTTTTTTTTTTCAAAATTTCCTTTTGATGAATTGGTTTGAATGATATGAATTCACAGTTCCATATCCAATTCCCCAAAAAATTTTCAATGTTGACACTAAAATCATAGTAGCATCTCATAATCATGTCATATTTCTTGCTTCTTCAGCATATGGTCAGCATAACCACAAACACACTAAATTATTTTGATGCATGTGATCTTTATGTGACAAATAATAATTGATATGAATGTTTCTCAGGAAAACTTAGTATGATTTTCCAATTTTTGTATACCCATAAACTTTGCCATAAATTAGTTATTAAATCGAGATCACGGTGTATGAAAATTTTTGACCTGATACAATTCTTGATTTTGAGGCGGCATGAGTTCTAAGGGCGCTAACAGTTCTAAAGTCAAAGAAAATGTTTAGCCGGTAAGTTTTCAGCCTTGTATTCAGATTGCTAGCTTATAATTGCATTGCTAACTCATATGTTTCTGTGAACAAGTGGCTTCACTGCCTCCTCCGCCTGTTGTTTCGCCATCTAATGAATTACTCGATTCAAGGTAAATGCATATTACTTCAAAAAAGAACTTACTTAATATATCATACTCCTTTTCTACATGAGGCTAAAATGGAGATCATAAAGGGCATAAAGATTGAAGAATTCCCGAACTATCTTGACATCATGTAAATATTTTCAACTCTTCTTGACTAAATTCCTCAGAGAATTTTCCTTACTAACCAAAAAAATTTTCAATTCCCCAGGGGTTTTTCATATAACAATAAAGATCATGAAGTTTTGGCACTGACTCCTACTCCTGCTAAGCCACTTACCACTAGGGACCCCTCTCTCCTTTACTTTAGGATTGCTGACAAGATGATCTACTTGTCCAAAGTGTAAGCCCCATATGCTAGGAAATCATGGGTAAGATTGGATCCCAATTGGGGAAAGTGGGTTCATCGGCTCCATGGAACTTACAAAGAGAAATGGGATCAGCTAGGCATTTCTGAATTGATAGAAATGACCTTTCAAGAGGTAAAATTTATGCCTAATCTTCTGACTATTGCACTGAGATTCTAGGCATTGAGTAGCAACACATTCATCTTTCCCTTTGGTCACATGATGATCACTATGCTTGATGGATTTGCTATTCCTGGCTTGCCCATTTTGGGGAAGGTTATTGTATGTTTGGTAGATGAGAGGTGGTTCCCTGAGGTGCCATTTAATTCAACAAGCTTTGATTCATACAAAAGTGTTATGTCCGCTTATGTCAATAGAAAAAGGACCTCTTGACTCCGAGGAGCATGCTGTCTTTCTCTGGGTGTTATTATGCAGGCACATTTTTTGCCCTGTCTCATGATAGCTCAGTGCTGAATATGTTCCATTGGCCCATGTCTTAGATCATGGAGACCACTATGCACTTGGAACTATTCTTTTAGGCAACTTGTACGCCCAAATGAAGAGATGTGTAAATAATAGCCTAGTGAAGTTTATGAATGGAAGTATGTGGATCCTCCTGGCATACTTCCCAGAGCAGCAAGATTATCCTTCCTCACATACTCTTTCCTCACTTTCTAATATTGGAGTTGATTGTTGAGGCGTGAGAGTTCCTGAAAAGTAGCGGAGCTTAAGTCCTTTTTCCTTGGTATAAAGCAGAGAAAGAAAGAAAAATTATGTCCATTCAGAGATTACTTTGACGCGGCAAGATGGCTTAGGTTTTTCACTCCCTACAAGGATGTAATTTAGAAGCAAATTCTTTGTAGAGCCACCTCACCAAGACGTTTGATCACTGGGGCTAAGAATTCCTTTAGCCCTCGAGGAGGGATGTCCGGTACCTCGTTGGGCTTCAAGTTTTGCATACCTTTCCTCTGTAGCCACCAATTTGGTTTTTCCACTGTTGTTCCACCAGAAGTTATTGATCCCTCCATCATCCCTTTATACGGTAAGAATCCAGCACAGTGTTCCAGGGATGATATAGTTGAGATCGAGCCCATATTGCTCAAGATTGCTTTCCATGTGACTGTGGTAGGAAAGCAAGACAAGGAGGACTATACTCATTGGTAGAGTGCCCAGCACTATACATTTGTTAAGTCAGCCCCGAAATCACCAGGTAAGAATCTTATATTTGATTTTATTTATTTAATTTAGCACTAATTATTATTTTTATCTTTGTGATTGCAATTGTATATGAAGATGATTAATATGGAGGAGCTGTCCCATAGGCACCTGATGAGAAGAAAAAGAAGGCTACTATCAAGAAGGGAAAAGCCCCAGCTTCC
The DNA here is from genome assembly GCA_948294925.1 of Codiaeum variegatum. Classification (NCBI taxonomy): domain Eukaryota; kingdom Viridiplantae; phylum Streptophyta; class Magnoliopsida; order Malpighiales; family Euphorbiaceae; genus Codiaeum; species Codiaeum variegatum. The sequence continues at coordinate 5,643 of CAOJBK011135634.1, read as the reverse complement.
AATTCCAACAAAGGGAAGCAAGCCATTGTTCACCAGAAGAGAAAAATAGAGCCAAATGTAGCTAAGACCACATCAGCTCCTTGATCATCTTCAAGAAGAAAGGTCATCCAAACACTGGTCAAGAAAGCCAAACAATTTGATCATGTGATTGTACAGGATGTGGACAGCTCTGAGAAGTCTGAGGACTCTGAGAAAAAAGGTTCAGAGAAATTTGTTGGTTCTAGTAAGTATTTCAATTCCACTATGATTTCAATATCCTGTATTATTACTACCTTGAGGAATTGTCATTGTGATTTTTTGCCTTTAAAAAATAGTTTATATTATAGAAGGAGAGTTCCACACACTGCCTCAAGACTCTCTTTCCTCTGTAAGGTCTTCCTTCATAAAGGAAGACGACTTATTTCGCCTACAAGACGTGCCCATTTGGCATGAGAAAAGGGAACCAACCCTTCCTCCTCCACTAGTTGTCCATTCCTCATATATTCTTTTCCTAGCCATTGTGGTTTTTCTTCTTCTTTACTTCTATAAATTTGTCAAATTTACTGCTTCTTGATTGTTGTGCTGGGGATCTTACTTGTTAACTTGAATAGGACATAGACACTTGGTAACCTATGCAAGAGGATGCCATTTCTATAGATTTGAGCTTATTTGATTCACCATCCTTAGAGCTAGACACAGATGCAGCACTAAGTGAGGAAGAGGTTTCCAAGGTCAAAAACATTATGAGGGCCTTATCCACAGAGGAGGTTGGGGCACTCACTAACCCATAGAAGGTTAATATTCTAGCAAGCCTTAACACCCTAGAGTGAAGCACTAAATTGGCATCAATATCCTCACTTAAAGAAAGAGTTTCCTAGAGCATCGCCTATTTGGATGAGGTCAGTGTCAAGCAATTGGAGATTTCAAGCAACATAGCCAGCATCGATAAGAAGAAAGTTGGGTTCCTAAAGCCGTAAGAAGAGATATAAGAAATGAAGACTAGAGGAGTTGAGGCCAGAGCTGCTTTTAACAAGTTGAGTGTAGATCTTGCTGCCATTGAGGAAAGGATAGCTGATATGAGAGCACATAAAGCTAAGATTTTGAGGACTAACAAGTTGCTACACAGTAAGTGCCAAAAAGCTATTGCCGAAGCCAAGACAATGTAGGAGTTTTATTAGTCCAGACAAAAGCTATTCAAGACCTTAGGAAAAAATAGAAAGAAGCAATAAAAAACATGAAGAAATGTGATGAGGCTTGGGAAAGCCCCAAGAGATTTGACCTTGATACTATTTGATTTATTTTCTTTGATGTACTATTAACCTCTTATTTACTTTTGTTTTTCTGGATTGTTGAACTGTGAATTCTCTGAAGAACTTTTGATTATTATTACTGTGAACATGTTCTGAGGAAGGCCCTTAGGCCTGAGGAATATGATTTAAAGGCACTGACGCCTTCTGTGAGTTGTTATTTTTCACAGAATACTTGCACACATCAACACCACAACCATGCATTGCATATGGGAAACAGTAAAAATAAGTAGAAATGATGTCAAAATTTACTGAAAATTCAGCAGACATGCTGCCGAAATTTTATAAAAATCACAGCTTTATTATTATTTTATCTTGAGGAAAACAAAACAAACACTATGCAAATATGAAATAAACTTCATTTATTTATTTATAAGGCTACCAATATGAATCGACATTTATTTTGGCTAAGAGTCCATTACAATTATTTTGTTACTAACCTTTCCTATATGGTGGGAAAGTATATTTTTCAGGTACTTGTCGTTGATGAACCTTCTATGTGGCTCTCCCTTTAAACTTTCCAACCAATATGCATTGTCATCCAATACTTAGTGCACTCTAAATGGTCCCTCACAGTTGGGAAACCACTTCCCCAATTCTCTGTCTTAAGTTCTAGGTGACAGTATAACTTTCTACACCAAGTCAACTGCCTCAAATTTCTTTTTTCGGATTCTTTTATTGCATGACTTGAATACTTTCTTCTTTTAGGCCACCATGCAGGTGAAGGCCTTTAGGCGTTCATCATCAAATTCCTCAAGCTCCATTAACATAGCTTGGGAATATTTCTTAGGAGTCAGACCATTATGCTTTGCACTTCTCAAAAATGGAACACATACCTCTAAAGGAAAAATGGCATCATGCCTGAAGGTAAGTGCAAAAGGACTTGCACCAGTTGCTTCTCTTTTTTAAGTTCAATATGCCCAAAGAGTTTCTATCAATATTCTTGGCCAATCTCTAGGATCAAGCATCTTCTTTAATATGCCAATGATGATTTTGTTGGAGGCTTCCGCTTGAGCATAGTAAGGGGTTGAGGTAAGATGTTTAATACTATAATCTTCCATTAATTTTCTCATCTCTTCCCCAGTGAACATAGTTACATGATTTGTTGTAATAGTTTGAGGAATCCCAAACCTATGAATAATATTTTCCTTGATGAAGGTAATAACATTGTCTTGCTCAACTTTTTTCTTGTGAATTGCCTCCACCCACTTGGTGAAATAGTCAGTGGCCACAATAATAAAGCTATGGCCTTTAGATGAAGCATGATAGATCTTTCCAATGATATCAATGGCCCACCCTCTAAAAGGCCATGGTTTCACCATTGGATACATGTCATCAGCTGGTACTCGTTGAATGGTGCCATATTTTTGGCATTGGTGGCATCTTTTAACATAAGTGATGCAGTCTTTCAAGATCGAAGGCCAGTAGTAACCATGCCTTCTAATCAATCATCTCATCTTCCTTCCAAAATTATGCACACCATAAGTACCTTCATGGTTCAGAATCGCCATGGCTTGAGGAATTGAAGGACATCTTAAAAGTAGGCCATCAAAAGTTTTTCGATACAAGTCTTCCCCAACCAGGACATAATTCTTGGTTTAGGCTTTAACTTTGAACGACACTTTATTGGCTGGATTTTCCAGATGTGTCTTAATGTTGGCCCGCCAGTCTCCCACCACATTCAAGTATGTATTGAATGACTCGAATTGTAGGCCTTTTTCTTGAATGGATGGTTGTAACTTTTTCTGCACCAAAATCAACTTGTGAGTTAATTTCACCGACATTTTCAAACCTGATTCAACCTAAGACAATTCATCTACTTCTCAATTAGATTCTCTAGGAACATGCGTAAAAGAAATATTCTCAAAAGAATCGTCAAACTGAATAGCAACAGTTTAGTAAGGTGTTAAGAATAAGCTGGTGCAGTTATACTCCCCAGACATCTGCTTGATTACAAGCTTTGAATCACCAATAACCAGTACATCCTTTGCACTAATGTCTTAAAGAATTTTAAGGCCTATGATCAAATCCTTGTATTCGGCTTTATTATTAGAGCATTCAAAATCTAAAGTAAATCTTAAAGCCGTTTTGGTACCAGAAGGAGAGGTAATTACCACACAGGCCCCAACGGATCTATCTGTAGAAGAGCCATCGAACTTGAGGACCCAAGGTTAGATACTCACCCCATATACATGAAGTTCCCTCTCGTTAAAGATTTCATAAGTTAGGTGATCAGCAAGGAAATTCGACAAAGCTTGACCCTTCATCAATTTTTGAGGATGATAGACTAATGAGAACTCAATCAAGCTTAGTAGCCATTTCCCAAACTTTTCTAACAAAACAGAATTGTTCAACATGTACTTCATCAAGTTAGTCATTGAAATCATGTAAACTCTATTTTTCAAAAGGTTATGCCTCAATTTAGTATACGCAAAGTATAAAGTAACACATAATTTTTCAATTAATGAATATAATTGTTCAGTAGGAGTCAAAATTCGGCTCAAGTAATAAATGGCTTGTTCATGGTCCATAGTATTATTTTGAGCTAAGAGACAACAAATAGATTCATAACCAGCATATATATAAAGTTTTAGAGGCATCCCTTCCCTATGTAGCACTAGTACTGGAGGTTTTGACAAATATTACTTAATTTTATCTAAGGCATTTTGGTGTCTTGATTCCCATTTAAAATCACTTTCTTGTTTAAGTTTTAATAAATCAAAAAATTCTTTTGTTTTTCCAGCAAGATTAGAATAAACCTCCTCAGGTAGTTGACCTACCTAATGAACCTCTCTAACTCCTTTTTTGTCTGAGACAACTTTGCTTTAAGCAATGCCTTTGTTTTATTCCCGCCAATCTCCACTCCACATTGATGCATGAGAAATCCAAGGAAATTTCCATCTTGTACACCAAAAGCATATTTCAAAGGATTAAATTTTAAATTGTACAACCTCATTCTTTCAAAACTTTTCCTCAAATGGAGCACATGATCAGATGATCTTTTAGATTTTACCACAATATCATCAATGTAAATTTCAATATGGTGGTTGATCATGTCATGATAGATGGTATTCATGGTCCATTGATAAACTGCACCAGCATTTTTCAAACTGAAAGGCATGACTAGCCACACAAAAGTCCCAATAGTACTAGGACATCTGAAGGCAATCTTCGAGATATCTTCCTTAGCAATGAAAATTTAGTTATAACCTGAAAAGCCATCCATGAATGATAAGAGCTCATTCATGTAGGCAACATCAATTAACATATAAGCAATAGGCATAACATAAATATCTTTAGGAGTGGCTAGATTCATGTCCCTAAAATCTACACATACTCTAAGTTTACCGTTCTTTTTCATAATGAGAACTATGTTAGAAAGCCATTCCGCATACCTGGTCGGCCTGATGAAGCTAGCCTTAGGCAATTTTTCAATTCCTTCCTTAACTTTTAATTCGACCTCCTTAGACATCCCCCTTGGATGTTGTTGGAAAGGACAAAATTCAGGCTTAATAGGAAAGCGGTGCTTAACTACCTCTCTAGATAAATCAGGCATTTCAGTATAATCCCAAGCAAAGAAGTCTTTATATTCATTCAAAAGCAAAATTAACTCATTTTTTTTTTACATTTTCTTTTAATAAAGTACTGACATAAGTAACTCTTGGATCTTGGGAAGTGTCAAGATTTATTTCTTTTAAAGGCTCTTAGATTTCAAGTTGGCTATCTTGAAGGCTTGGGGGAGGAGCCTCTAAAATATCGTTAAATTGTAATTCTTCAAAATCCTCAGCAAACCTACCTTCCTCAATGATGTCTGCTTTACACAGTTTCCAGTCTTCCTCTGAAATTTTATTTATTATTTGCTGCATCAAAAGCTTACGAATGGCAAATGCAGCTACTGCCAACTCCTCTTGGGACTAACTAATCGTAAATTTCTTCAATAATAGGACCCTCCATCGACCATTTAAATAAAATCTAAGTGATCTTGAACCTGTTTCTCCATATCATGTTTGAAAAAATAATTGTGTTTTGAATCTCCATTCATCTTTTTTTCCAACAAACTTCAGAGGGCCCAAGTCCATATCATAGAACTTGGCTTTCAAATTGTCGGCACATGTTGTAAATGGCTTGTTATCGGCCCAAACAACTTCAACATCATTACCCTTCCAAAAGAGCAACAATCAGTGAACCTAGCACACACCAATTGACATGACTCCACTCTCTCCTAAGTAAAGCATTATAGTTGGCCTTTGATTCCACAACAAAGAAGGTTGTAAGTGAATTTTTACTACCAACAGTGATCTCCACAAGCAAAACCCTAGCAACACCAGTGACCTCTCCTGTAAAAGCTGAAATAGTG
>CAOJBK011135543.1:0-12367 GCA_948294925.1 Codiaeum variegatum | reverse complement strand
GTTTTACACTCAAACCCTAGGTTATGCCAATGTTTTAAAGTGTTTGAATAATTTCCTAACATAATTTTGTTAAAAGAGTTTTAGCAAAATTAAGTTTTTGAAAAAGCTTTGAAAATAAAAAATCGAATCTTTACCAATTTGCGAATTTTTGCTTCCACTGCACGATTCCATAATGTTTCCTTCATACTAATGGCAAAGATGGGTAAAGTCTTGCTTGAAGTAATATTTATTACCTCAAATTTGTCAAGTAGTTCACCAGAGGGCTCAGTATGAGGTGGGGGAGGCAGTGAAGACACATGTTTAAAAGAAAGTATGAGTTAGCATCACACTTTCGAGCTAGCAATTTAGATTTCAAAGTTGAAAACTCACCGAATGGGTGTTTTCTTTTATTTTAGAACTGCTAGTACCTTTGGAAACCATATTCTTTGAAAATCAAGAAGTGGATTAGGTTAAAATTTCAAATTTTCATGCACTATGATTTTAATTCAATAACTAGTTTATGGCAAAATGTGCATGGGTGGATCAAATTTGGTAAATCATGCTAAATTTTCTTAATGAACATTCATATCAGGCATTTTTGTCACATAAATATCAAATGCATCATGTCAATCTAGTGTGTTTGTCTTTATACTGACCATATGTCGAGGCTAAATGAAATATGGCATGATTATGTGATGCTATTGTGGTTTATATTGTCAAGATGAAAATCTTCTGAGGAATCAGTTATGGAGCTATCAATTCATAATATTTAAACCAGTTCATCAGAATGATATTTTAAAAAACTAACATTTTGGCCTGTGGAAGTGTTCGTTTACAGTCAAAATTTCAAGAACTTCCTCAAGAGCAAAAATTGAGTTTTGAATGTATTTTACTGAGGAAGTTTGTTAATTCAAGTTCATATCAATTATTTCCATCAAGTTATCAGCAAAAAATAGACAAGCGTCAGTGAAAATTGGACTTGTAAAATTCAAGCAACAAACAGTACAATCAAATTCCCTGAGGAACTCAAATTTTTTACTTAATATGTTCAATTCATTTTCCTTGGGGAAATCAAGCTATAGAAGTTAATTTTAGCATCAAATTGCTAAAATTTGCATGTACCTCAGTAAAAATCAAGTGGCATCAAGCAAGCTAAAAAACAATTTTGCATAGGAATTCATGAAAGTTAATATCACAGTATATCAGTTCAACTAATTCAAGGGAAATTTTTCCTAGGGATATTAAAGTTTCCAATCTCATTTTAGCATCAAATTGCTAAAATTCTAATACTCCTCAAGGAAAATTCATTAAAATACAATAAAAATAATAACATTCAAGCCAATTCCTCAATTAATTCAACAATTCCCTAAGAGAAATAATTCAAAAGAAACTCAAATTAACAAAAATTTTATCTTCTGTATTTAGATTTTGGAGATGATGTTTGAACATGAAGTTGTCTAAATTTTGAGTTGAGGAATCGTCCCTAATCTCCCAACTCAGCTTCTGTTGTACTGCTATTTCAGCCACAATCTGTTTTGCTTTAGTGGTCAAACAATGGTGCTTGATGATGGAAGGTGGTGTGTGGTGCTCCAGGCTTAATCCCTCACACACGAGAATGTACGTTTTATGGTTTGGGCTAACTGCATTCTCACTACTACTCCTTGTGTGACCATTAGTCCCTCTCATTCTTGTCACGGTTCCTGGAACCATGGTTGAGCTGTAGTGGGCAGTGCAGTGGTTATCGATTTCTGTAGTGGTAGAGGAAGCATAGTGCTGGACCGGGGAAGGGGGTTGGCAACGTCTCTCAGCTTCGTTCGCTGTGGCTCCCTCGTGATGCTGCTCCCTGCTGCTGCGCGTGCATTGGTCTGCAGTGGGTCCCATTGCTGTTGACCGGTGGTGTTGACGGCGGTGGTGGGCTGCTTTTGGTGGGTTTTTTCTAATGGGATTTTTAGAGGAGAAAGGGAAAAAATATTTTGTTTGGGTAAATTTAAACCAAAAGGGGTAAATATTGAGTTTATTTTAGGAAAGAAGTGGAGTTAATTTTCAAAAATAGAAGTTTTTAGGGAATTAAGGGAATTAATTAAGCCTCATTTTTGGGAATCAGGATTTATTGGAGATATGGATTTTGAATTTGAACCAGTGTTTGGAGAATCTTCTCTTGAGGAGGATTTAGCAGTGGTTTTATATGAGGAACTTGGGGAATAAGACTTTGAAGCCTACAAAATCCATTCTTTCAAACGTTCCTCTTGATTCAAATGGGCTTGGTAATTACGTTCCCACTCTTCATGGATTCGTTTATCATTGTGAGCTATAATTTCTTGGTGGTTTGGGCCGTAGGCCACCTTGGGTCTCACCATTGGAAAAGTTAAAATTTTGAAACTTGTTTCACCAATTTTACATGTTATAAGCTTTGTGTCAAGCTTACAACATGTTGGGGCATTGTTTGTGCCTAAAAATAAAATTTGGGCTTTTGAACATAAATTAATTAAATTAAATATTTATTAGACCAAAATAATTTATTTGTTGGGTTTAATGGCCTAAATAATTATTAAGTCCAACTAAAGGTCTAAATGATGAGCCAGCATTAGAAAATTCCATATACTATGTCTTGGTGACAATGTCATTTAATGCTTGTAACTGAATATTTATTCTTCCTCAGATGGCTACTAGTGTTCTGTCTTCTGGCAGGAAGAGTATAAATTGCATTGACAGATACAGATAAATGGATCCCAATATCAACACAATAAATAATAAATTATCAAATCAACTTATATTCAACACATAATACTACTCAAACAATGATCAACTCTCAAATTCACAACTTAAACTTCAAATTTTAGCTTTTCCTAAAGAAACTATTTCTTTACTGTATTAATCAAATTTCAATTTTTCTCAGTACTTTCAATTCACTATAATCTTTACTTTTCAACAAATTAATACAAACATGGTTGCACTCTTCAATTTCAAGCTTTATTTTAATTTTGAAATCTAAATTTAGTGAAATCCAAGCAAATTATGGTAAAGGCATTTGGGAATCAACTTTCATTTGAAAAGAAGTCAAGTTTTTTTATTTAAGGAATTTCTCCTCTGGCATGCCCACAAGTTTGAAAATTTATATGGAACACCCTATAAGAATCGTTCCTTTTCCCATCATTTATTTCCTTTGAGTTTTAACCTAAAGTTTTTCCATAATGCAGAGATTAAGAAAGCTATGAATGAGGCATTCCTAAGGAAGAGCCGAGAAATGTAAGATAAAGCCCAAAGATAAAAGGTTACACCTCAACCTCCTCCCACTAAGGTCTATCAATACCCAACCATCCTTAGGTTACAAGCTCCGACCCCCTAATAACCAAGCTCCAATATTCCAAGACCTCAAAAGAAAGGTTGTTGCCACCAAAGCATGTACCACAAAGTAACCTAGATTAAAAGTGGATTTTTTCTCTTGAAAAAAGGCACAAGATAATTGACCTTTTTAAGGATAAATTGGGGCTAGATGATGTCATCATTTAGGGATTTAAAAATAAGGCTAGCCTTATGCCCAAGGATGATGTACTTCATAGCAGAATCCTTATTTTTGCCTAATGGTGTCCAGTCTATGTCAAAACTGACAGATGCTTAGTGCGTCTATCTGACATCTCAATATTCTAAAAAAAACATGACTCATAGAACTTTCCTTTTAGACCAATAGCTTCAATAACATCTTGGCAGTTGGTATGTCATTCTGAAAAAGGATTCCCAAGAAAGCGATGCAAAATTCCTAAATACAATTGGGCTCTTAGAGCAACAACTAAAATTCCATGAGAACAAACTTTAATATGCAACATCTACCTATTAAAAACTTTCCATAGAAAAGGAAAAAGTGGAGAAGAAGCTTGAGGCAACTCTAAAGGAGACCCAATTGGCAAACCATGAGTTAGAGAACCAAAAAATCAAGGTGGAGGTGTTAAAGGATGAACTAAAATCCACCATTGAAGGTGATGTTGAGGGCATGAGCTCTTAATAGGAACAGATTCTTATTGTTGCATCATTGAAGTGTGTTGAAAATGAAGTGCAATTTTTGAATGATATCATTCCCTTCAACCATACCTGAAGCTAAAAAAAAAATAAAAGTGTCAAATCCCACAACCTCCATTCTTGAAGGTTAAGATATCGAGGCTACAAACCCTTGTTCTATTGATTCTTAAGGTTAACTTTCAAATTATGACTTGTAATTATGGGGTAATTTATCCCTTACTATTTTTTTAAGGCCCATTAAAATGTGTAGGGGTCCGATTAATCTAGTAGCCCAGTCTGTTGGGCTCTGGTCAAGAGTTTGGGTGCAAGCTTGAGAGAGGATCCTTTGTCAAGTGGACCAATAACCACTCAGATGAAGCAAAAGCTTGGAGGATAATCGAGTCCTAATGAGGACCCTCAGACTAAGAGATTCAGATCATACGAACTCTAAAAGTTTTACCATGACTGTTACAATATAATAGTATAAGGGTAAGCACCCTAATGCAGCACACACTCATCAAGGTGCTGCCTCCTCTATTTATAACCACCTTAAGGTACTGGCAGGCATAAACAAAAGTGGATATTCAAGGTGATGGGCCAATCATCATCCATCATCTCACCTCCAGTACATTCTCCTTGGATCCAATGGTATCTTTCTTCTTTAAGGAACATTTTTAATTGTTCGATCTCTGGCAAAATATTATTAGGGATCCCTATATAAAGCCCTCCACACTCAAGTGACAAGGTATGTTGAAATTTTTCTTCTTATTTCCCTGTATCTCTCTAGAATATACTTAAGAGAATCCTTTCTCTATAACCATCAACTGACTTAATTTCGGAGGGCCATTGTTAGACAACCTGCCTAACCCCTATCTAACCAGTCCTTCTGCAATTACAGGCCACTACACTAAAGTCCATTGGATTTAGATCAAGCATGGCCTTAAGGATTCAATATCATTGATTGGGTTCAGACCCATCAATTGGCGCTATATATGGGAAAGTTTTTCTATTCATCTGAGTTCTTAAGGCAATTCCTTTGATAAAAAATTCACCTCTTTTCCTGAGGTCACAAGTTGAAAACTCATGCTTGAGCATGGGAGATAACATGGAGAAAGATCCTGTAAATAACAACTAAATACCTCTTAGCATTTTTTCCAGTAGCTCTCTCAACCCACCAAACCCTAATGCTGCAGTACCTATACTAGAAAACTTAACACCCGCCCAAATCCTACAAAGCTTTATCACTAAAATACCACTCCTGGCACTAACACAAGCTGGTGCACAATTTTCCACTCTAACCACCCCCGTTAACTTTCAAGTTGCATTACCTCAAACTGTCCAACTCTTAATCCCCCTACTCTAGGCTATAAAAGCCCTAGAAAACACAACAGAAGGAGATTAAATAAGCGTCTTAACCTAAAAGGCGTAGGAGATGGGCATAGAAGAGATGGAGAGAAAAGGGGAGAGTCTAGAGGAAGGAGTAGGCTAAGTTAAGTTATTGGAGATGTGATGGGAGAAAACGCTCGAGGGTATAAGGAAGAGTGAAGCCACAGAGGGAGAGAGAGGGGAAAAGCTAGAAATGAAAGGGCAAGAGTAAGAGGGCTGAGAGGGGAAGGAGCAGATGATGTTAGAAGGGAATGAGAGAGATAAGGTGTGAGGAGGAGATATAGAATAAGTAAATCCCTAAAAAGTAGCACCAAAGTACCCTCAAGGTAGACCAGATTAATAGCCGCTGACTTCCATCTTAAACGAAGAGGAAGTAACATAAGGGTATCCCTAGAAAGGTCACAGTGCCTGAGGGTCAGGGTAGATGGTTAGGAGGCTATAGGCTAGAAAAAACCTTAAGAACTTAGGGATAAAGTGAGGAAGATAATGGCCAAGGAGATATATCATGAGAAGGGAAGGTTCCAAGGAGATCTAAACCTAATGTTGGCCATGAAATCACCCTTCGTTCTTGACATTGCCAAATATCGCATGCCAGATAAGTTTAAAGCCCTGGATATTAAGAAGTATGATGGCTCCACTGACCCTATAGCCCATTTAATGTAGAGCTGCATTACAAAAGTGATACCATCAAATGCGGAGCCTTTAGAGGATCCCTAGAAGGGGCTGAAACAAATGGTATGATGGCTATAACCAGGGAGTGTAGTGAATTTTGAGCAATTATCAGGGAGCTTTTTGAGACATTTCGAGTTAAGCATACCCTCAGAAATGACCATTAAAGCTCTTAATTAGGTTAAACATTTAGAGGGGGAGTCCTTGAGGAACTCTCTAACTTGGTTTAATAGGGAATCTTTGAAGGTAACCAGGTTCAATAAGTCTAGAGTTGTGGAGGCACCCTAGAATGGCACTATCCACGATGGATACTTCAAAGCCATCAGTGGAAAGGACCCCCAAACCTTAGAGACGACTATGGAACTTACTTAGAAATACATTTGCTAGGATGAGGCTTACAAAAACAGTCAACTAGCCAAAGGCTGGTGAAAGAGGCAATCCTAATGCTAGAAAAGAAAATAAGGAAGAAAAAAAGTACTAAGAAAATAGAAACAACTGGCTTAACCCAAAGAACTAAGGGATACCCTAGATATCTCTAAACTAACACCACCAATGGCTGCCCCAGAGGTGTTGTTCGCTTCATTCCAGAATAGAGATATTTGGAAAAAGCCTAAGCCCCTGAGAGAAGAATTTAATAAAAGAGATAAGGCTCGATATTATAAATTTCATTCCACCCATAGGCATGACAATGTGTGAATGAAGAATGATGATGAAAGAAATTGAAAGGCTTATCAAACAAGGCTATCTGAAGGGTTTTATGAAGAAAGATCAAGCTAGTATAAGCTAAGCGGATAGGGGGAAGTCTAGAGCCCTCATTATTAATGACAGATCAGTAGGAAATGTGGCTTGCTTAACGAGTAGACTGTTTGAAGTCGTCTTGAGTTACATCAAGGTAAAAGAATTATCCCATAAGAGGGAGAAGCTAGAGTATGTCTTCTACAATGGAACTAAAAGGTTTGCTGAAGAGGCAGAGTTGTAGTATAGGCCAAGAGTATATCTAATATTCATAAAAGCCATCATAAATAATTACAATGTGCATCGGGTCTTTATGGATGATGGAAGCTCAGTAAACCTATTGTTAGATCTAGCATTTGTGAAAATTGGATTGGGAGAATCGAACTTGACAGAGTTAGAAAATCTTGTCAAAACTTTGGATTAAATGGAAATTCCAGTTCTAGGAACTTTCATAATACCCTTTACTTTAGGAAGAGTGCCAAGGGAGATCACTGTAATGGCTACTTTTGTGGTGGTAATAGTTTCCATGGCCTATAATGTATTGATTAAAAGGCCTCTGCTATATGACTTGGATACAAATGTTAATGTAAAGGGGAGGAAAGTCTGAATTCCATTACCCGATAGCATTGATATGGATATATTCGGGACCCCATAGGAGGAAAACATAGCAGAGCCTATTAGAAAAAGGCAGACCATGATTCACATAAAAGTTGAGGAAGTGGGCATGGTTCAGGTAAGTGAAAGACAGATCCCTCAGAGGACTCAACTAGTTGAGAAAGTGGAAGACTTTCCAGTGGAAGATATGATGCCCTAAAAATGCCTTTGACTCAATGCTAGTCTTTAGAGGAAAAGAAGAAGAAGGCTAAGACCTTCTTAGCTTGCAACAAAGTAGCATTTGCTTGGGATTTTATAGAAATGCCTGGCATTAAGCTGAAAGTTATGACCCCTAAACTAAATGTGGACCCCTCATATCGACCTATCAAATAAAAGAAATGGTGTTTCAAGGAAGAAAGGAAAGCTATTATTGATGAAGAAGTGGATAAGGTTTTAAAGGTCGGATTCATCAGAGAAGTACTTTATATGGATTGGTTGGCCAACATGGTCCTAATAAAGAAGTCCAGTGGATCTTATTGAATGTGTGTAGATTTCATAGACCTCAATAAAGCGTGTCCAAAGGATTCTTACCCTTTGATTATGATAGACAAACTGGCGGACTCAATAGCATGATAGGGATATTTGTCCTCCTTGGATGCTAAGCAGGGGTATCATCAGATTCGAATGCACCCAGAGGATGAAGAGAAAACATCCTTTATTATAGAGAAGGGAATAAACTATTACACCTCTATACCCTTTGAAGGGAACAAACTATTACACCTTTATACCATTTGGACTGAACAAAGTAGCAAGGGCCACATAACATGGTTGGTGAACAGAATCTTCAAGGATTAGCTAGGAAGGAATCAAAAGGCATATGTAGATGATATGATTATCAAGAGATAAACATTTAAGGATCATATTCGAGGCCTTGAAGTGGTAATTGGGGTAATGAACGGGTATGGCCTAAAGCTAAATTTAGAGAAGTGCACCTTCTTCATCTAGGGAGTAAGTTCTTGGGATGCCGAGTAAGTGAAAAGGGAATTGAGCCAACTCTAGATATGGTGTAAGCTATCTTGGATATGCCACCACCTAAGAACTTAAAGGAAGTGCAAAGGCTCATAGGTTGGCTAGTGGCACTAAATAGGTTCATGTCAAAATCAGTTGAGAAATACCTGCAATTCTTTAAAAAGTTGAGAAAACGTGAAAACTTGGGATAAGGTTCAATTTTTACCCTAATGTTTATCAGGTATACCACATCACCCCTAAATATTTTTGAAGGATCAATTATGCTCCCAAAATTATGAAAAATAGTGCAAATTAGCCTAACGCCATTAATGGGTGCCATGTCATAAAACAAGGGGTACTACATCATCAAAAATGGGTACCACATCATAAAAAATGGGTGCCATATCATCAAAAAATGGGTGCCACATAATAAAAATAGGTGCCACATCATCAAATTAGTGACGTTGGGCTAATTTAAACCATTTTTCATAACGTAAGGGGCTTAATTAATCTTTAAAAAATGTTTAGGGGTGATGTGGTATACTTGATAAACTTTGTAATCAAAATTGAACCTTTTCCCATGAAAACTTTGAATGGAAAGAGGATTATCAGAAGGTATGAGATGACTTGAAGGCCTTTAAAGCATCATATCATATCCTAAGTAGACCTCTCCCAGGTGAAGAAGTATTGATATATCTTTTAGTATTTCCCTATACTATGAGCTTAGTGTTACTTAGGGAAGAAAAAGGAATGTAGAAGTCAATCTATTATTTTAGCAAACTCCTCCAAGGGGCGGAGCTGAATTATGGACCTATTGAAAAAATCATGTATGCTTTGGTTTTATCTTGCAGGAAATTCAAAGTATACTTGGAGGCTCACCAAGGAGTGGTAGTGACAGATCAACCACTCAAAAGGGTCCTCCATAAGCCAGAAACATTAGGAAGGATGCTTAAATGGTCCATAGAGTTGGAAGCACATGGGCTTCAATATCATCCGAAAGCAGCAATCAAAGCCCAAGCCTTGGTAGACTTTAGGTATGAGTGATCCTTCCCCAATCAGAACACTCTAGGAGAAGAAGAAGCAAAGGAAGGAAGCAACCAAAAGTAGGAGAAGGACTACATGGGACCTATATATAGATGGAGCTAAGGATGCAGAAGAAAATGGTATCGACATAATGCTAAGAAATGAAAACGGAGTCCTCCTGGAGTATGCCCTAAAGTTGGAATTTGGGAACACCAATAACACTATAAAATATGAGGCCCTGATATAAGGTTTAAGCTTGGCTAACCACCTTCTGGTAGATAATTTGAATGTGTATACCAACTCTCAGTTAGTGGTGGGATATATCAATGGGGAATACAAGACAAAGGGTGGAGAAATGACCCTTTATGAAATTAAGGTAAAGTAAATAGTGGATTAGATGAAGGATAAAGGGGTGATGGTGAAATTTATCAAAATTCCCTGAAATGAGAATATGAAGGCTGACTGCCTCTGTAAGGTAGTAGCACAACATCCCATAGGCATGCCAAGAAGAGTATTCTTGGGAGCCCTGAATGTCCCTAGCATAGAAAAAGGAGAGGTGGCCATGGAAGTAGACAATGAGGCATGCTAGATGGACCCAATTCTGGGATACTTGGAGGAAGGCAAGGAACCAGACAATCCAGAAGAGGCCAAATGGCTAAAGAGAAGAAGTGCCTATTTTCTAATTCATCGGGGAAAGCTGTATAAGTGAGGGTACTCCTTGCCCTGGCTTAGGTGTCTCACCCTTTCAGAGGAAGAATATATACTACATGAGATGCACAAGGAGCTTGTGGAATGCATGTCGGAGGAAAACCTTAGCGGAAAATGTAATAAGATAAGGATATTGGTGGCCCATAATGAAAGAAGATGCAAAGAAGTTGATTTAGATATGTCAAGCCTTTTAAAAGTTTGTGAGAATGGAAAGAGCCTCTACGGCGGAGCAGCTGCCCATCTATAGTACGTGGCCCTTTGCTAAATGGGGAATGGTTATAGTCAGACCTTTTCCTATGAAAGTGGATAGAGAAAATTTCTCTCGGTAGTAGTGGAATATTTTACCAAATGGGTTGAAACGGAAGCCTTAGCTGTTATAACAACGGACAAGGTGATTTGATTTCTCTAGAAAAATGTCATTTATAGATTTTGGATACCTTATCAGTTCATTAGTGATAACGAAAATCAATTTGACAATGCGAAGATGAGGGAGTTTTATTCTAGACTAAACATCAAACATTATTTTTTATCTGTTTCCCATCCCCAAACAAATGGGCAAGCAAAAGTGACAAATCAAAGCCCTTCTGTAAGGACTCAAGAGAAGGTCGGAGGGACATGATAGGAACTGGGCAAAAGAGCTTCACCATGTTTTATTAGCTTATCCAACCACTCTAAGAGAACCTACAAAGGAGACTCCCTTTAGCCTAACATATGGTATTGAGGCAATGATCCCTGTCGATATCAGATTGCCAAGTGGGAGAGTCATCTATTGTAAAGATGCCACCAATGATACCTTAAGAAAAATTGATCTAGACTTAATAGAGGAACTAAGAGAGAAAATTCTCATGAAGCAGACAAATTGCAAGAATAAGGCAACCTTTTACTTCAATAAGAAAGTCAAAGCCAAAATCTTTTAAAAAGGAGATTTAGTAATGAGAAGCTTAGAATCAACTGCAAATAGAGAAGTTATAGGCAAGCTTACACCTAACTGGGAAGGTCCTTTTAAAATAGCCAAGGTTATAAAGCTAACCACTTACAAACTTGTACCTATGAATGATGAGGATATTCCCCACACTTGGAATGTCGAGAATCTCAAGTTGTATTACAAGTAATTATTAAAGTAAATTAATACCTTATTCTCTCTAAAAAAGTTGTCCTTAGATACGATTATCAAAACCCTTGCTAAGGCAAGGTCCTTCCCCAAGGAGGAAGGTAAAATCCTTGCTAAGGAAAGGTCCTTTCCCAAGGAGGAAGGTGAAAACCTTACTAAGGCAAGGTCCTTCCCTAAAGAGGAAAGCAAAATCCATACTAAGGAAAAGTCATTCCTTAAGGAGGAAGGTAAAACCCTTGCTAAGGAAAGGTTCTTACCTAAGGAGGAAGGCAAAATCCTTACTAAGGTAAGGTCCTTCCCTAAGGAGAAAGGAAAAACCATTGCTAAGGCAAGGTCCTTCCCCAAAAAGGAATGTAAAATCCTTACCAAGGTACGTTACTTCCCTAATGAGGAAGGTAAACTCCTTGCCAAGAAAAAGTCTTTCGCCAAGGAGGAAGGTAGATCCCATGCTAAGGAAAGACTCTTTCTTAAAAGGTAAAACCTTTAAAAAATAATGCTAAAGAAAATGTTTCTCTAAACAGGGGATATTAACAAATAAAATACAAAATAAGCTAACAATGTACAAAAATCACCCAACAACAAGAAATGGAAAATATTTAGTTAATTTCATTTCTATTAATGGTAAATTTACATAAGTCCTGAAATATATACACAATATAGAACTAAAAAATATGATACAATGAAAATATATAAAGGTCAAAACCACCCTAAGCATTTGCTTTGCCTGGAGTAGCAACAATTGTAAAAGATGTCACCTCATCCCATTGAACATCTTCTTTTGAATCCCTAAATTTAGAAGTATAACTTGATGGGAGAGGATGATCTTCTTTTGTACTATGAAGGCTAGCGGGAACCATATTTAAGCTCTCCACATACTGGCTTAGAGGAGGGACTTAATGACCTTCTCCTAATTTCCCTTGCATGGGAGGGATTCTCCAACACATCAGGATAAGTGGCTTGAATTTTAGACAAAGTCAGATTATATCCTCTGGCCAAGGCCCTAGCATTGTTCACATAATCCATCTTATGGAAGTGATCTGATTGGAGGAAGTTCTCCAATAGGTTTATCCTATCAAATTCCAGGGCGTTAGCCCGAGCAGTTTCAAAGTCTAAAGTTTACTTAACTCGGGCATACTCCTGGGCCACCTTTTGCTTCCTCTG
>CAOJBK011135504.1:0-14151 GCA_948294925.1 Codiaeum variegatum | reverse complement strand
AATGGTGGAGGTCGTCGGCGTTGAGGCGGTCGTCGGCGTCAGGGCGGTCGTCGGCGATCGTGGCCGTCGTCGGTGGAGCCTGAAGTCGCCGATTTGGGTTTTGAATGGCTGCTCCTCTGCGCTGAAATGGTGTTCTGTTCTACTGGGGGTCCTTTTATATTTAAATATTACTGACGCAATTGTTGCGTCAGTAATTCGTCATTTTAATTTTATTACTGACGCATTACTGACGAAAATTGCGTCAGTAACAATGTTTTGGCCGCGAATTTTCGCTAAATTTTCAATCCGGCGCCTTTTTTACTTACTGACGCTTAATTGCGTCAGTAATGATTTTTAAATTCTTTTACTGACGCACTACTATCGCATTACTGACGCAAATTTGGGTCAATAAGTTACTGACCCAATTTTTGCGTCAGTATATGCGTCAGTAAAAATTTAATTTAATTTTTTTTTGTGTCAGTAGTTCGTCACTAATGTTATTTTTTGCGTCAGTAATTACTGACGCAAAAAAATGCGTCAGTAAATTCAATTTTTCTTGTAGTGATAAGGAAAAGTGTTGGGATTTGACTAGAGTCAACTCTTGACTCTTAGATAAATGTCCATAATACCATTATCTTATAAAAGTTATTACATATAGACCAAGTGGAAAATCTCTACAAATCTTAATTATCACATTAAATGTGAATTAAGTTAATAATCTCATGATTAAGTTTAATTATTATTTAGTTTAAATTATTTTAATTTAATCTCTTTTGTTTATATCTCATATAAATCATGACTTAATTGAAATAAATTCTTTATTAATTAAATTTCAAGACATGCTAGGATTTTTATAAATTTAATTACAAGTTTAATTCAATTATCAAAATAAGTAATTAAACTCTTTAATTAATTATTAATATAATTTTATTTCTTTGCTTTGGCGATTGCTTTACAGTGTGTGACTTACTAGGTTTATGTTCTAATTAGCAATGTGATAGAAAAACTTTTTTCTTTCTCTAAGTGCAAACCCTTTATCACACTTAGTCCCATAAGTCGTGAGCAACGCCTAGCATTGCATATCACGATTACCTAATTAGAAATGAATGTCGATGATCATATTATTGACATTGCATGGACCTCTTGATCTTAATCATCGTGCACTCGAATCCCTTCATTACGGATTCTGAATCTTAACTAGGGTCATGGATTAATCAAACCTTATATGCTAGATCATATGACCTCTATCCGATTTGAGTTCTTGATAAATTCGGTTCCTACTAGAAACTATTTCCAATGAACCTTATTCACCATGACCAGAGATTTTCATATCAAGAACTACTAGAAGTCTTAAGATTTCTTTCTCATTTACCCAAGTTAATGAATCCTTTCTTGGAGATCACTTATCCCAACATATCATTGATTATGGTCACCACATGCCATATACCAATACATTACTAGCATCGGTATGTAAGTAGTAACAAACCATAGCCACCAATATGGCAGATAACATGTCACTTCAAGTTTAAGGATTATATGCATAATCATGATCTAGGTGGTGCGATATTGACTAGTGGTAAATACCCAAGTACCTATCATCTAACGTCACTGTTTAACTTACTCATCTAATGAGTGTGCTCACATGTTTTCACGACATCACATGTTTGTATTATGAGACTTATTACCTTCATATCAATAAGTATCTCATACTACTCATGGATGACAACAAAGGTGATGGTCTTCTGGGTTAATGACGTCCCCATCAATAATCTTATGACCATGAACAACCTTTAAACTATCTAACAAAGGACAATCTATCACTTATATTCTCAAACTCTTTAAGAATAGATTCCCTTACAGAATACTTAAGGGACATATATACGTTCGATACAAGGAACATTTCATTTAAATAACATATATACTAGTAGCCAGTTGGGTTTTATATTTACATTCACATGATGTGTATTAGCTCTAGGGCATTCACTGCTAACAATCTCCCACTTGCACTAGAGCTAATTTAGAGCCAATCAGTTTAGTATCTAGGACTCTTCTTTTCAAGATGGAAGTCTAATTATTTGTTGACTCATAGCTTTAGTCAATCGATCTGTTGTGTTACATACTGGCACTATTTTCTACCTTGATTATCCCAATGACCTTGTCTGAATACATGATTTTTCCTTTCTTTGTGTTTGGATTTCTAGTGAGATCTAGTTTCGTTTGCCTGAGCAATGGCTCCATTCCTTCTCCAGTAAAGAGAAACTCATGATTGAATGGAAGCAACCACATTTAGTTCTATTACGGACTTTAAATCTAAACACCTTTCTTCTACAACATCTTATGCAGCAAAATACTCGACATTTATAATAGAGTTTACAGTAATTTATTACTTGGACCTCTTCTAGTAAACTGCTCATCAATAACAGGTAAACACAAATCTAAAGATAGACTCCTTATTATCCACTTCTATGAATCCATGAACCCTTGAATTATTTTCTCCATTTAGTCAAAACTAAAACTTTAGTGCTTCTTAAGTGCTAAAGAATAACTTTGACTATAATCTAGAGATCTCATATTGGATTGTATGTATGTATGTTTGTTATACTAACAATATATGTATCCATCTTGGAAATTGGCATGTTAAACACTTCAATATCCTTCTAAGTGTTAACTTTGTAAGAGACCTATTATTCTTCTCAATCTATCTTATAGATTTGAATTCTAAGAATATAAGGTAATTTCTCTTAAGTTTTATGGAAAAAAATTTGCGATAAACAGTTTTCACATTTAATGAGCATGCCAATATTTTATCAATTAATAATGTCATCTACATTTAGTACAAGTAAAGTAAGCTCTCACTAACCTTGTTGTACAGTAAAGTGAACTCCCATTAACCTTCTCGTACATTTAGATTCATCTATGTTCTTGATGAAGTCAAACTATTTGATTACCTCATCAAAATCAACGAATCTAGTTTTTCTCGAAGTTTGCTTAAGACCATTAATGGATCTCTTAAGCTTGCACACTTTGGAACTTTCTTTAGGTTCAAAACCTTTAGATGGATCTAAGAAAATGTTTTCTCAATGTCTCTATCAAGAAAAGTGATATTGACATCCGTATGTCAAATCTCATAATCATAGTTTAAGGTAATTATTATTAAAATCATGATGGATCTAAGCTTAACATTGAAAAATAGGCCACCTAATGGTAAACCTTTTTCCCATAGCAAAACACATTTTTTATAAGCTTTACTTTGAATGTTATCACATTTCCGTCTGGGCCAATATCTCATTTGAAATTCCATTTATCCTATAGGTATTATACCTGATGCGCTTTTGCCGCAACACCCGTAAGTGCACGGGTTGTACCAAGTAATATAACCAGTGAGTGCCAGATGTTCTCCTAAAGGATTGTGAGGATTGAATCGTTCAAGCACTAGCTCAATCGCTTAGACTATTGTCTAACTCACAATCAATTGTTTTGATTGAGGACTAAGAACTAAATTAAACTTAAAACTTAAATTAACTAATTGACAATTTAATGAAAATTAAACACAAGAATAAGATTCAATGAGAGAAATGTCTACCTAGACTTCAACTCATATTTGACTAAATTGCATGGGTAATCAATAACTCAATGAAAATTCAAGGCAAACAACACGTGGGTTTTCATAAACAAATAGGTTTGAATCTTGCTCAAGCAAGCAAATCCCTAATTCCTAAGTAAAGGTTAGGAATCTTTTCTCGTAATCAATCAATTAAGAAAAGCATTAAGAACATGTTAAATAAACATAAACCCTAGGCATCCATACTTTTGTCTCGAGAAAGTATAGCAAACTTAAACTATTTTAAGTGTTCAAAACCCAAACTTTCTATCTCTAACAAAGAATAGATAACAATAATCATCAACAAGCATGCACTGAAGATGAAAAATGTAAAAAATTTAAATCAAAATCAATACTTAAAGAGTACCTTAAATATTCATTGAGCAAAATAGTTGATTAATCCATACAATTGTCAAATACTCATCTAATTTAGGTAGACTAAAAGTATTTAGCTCATAACAACAATATTACAACAAAAAAATAAAAGAGAAAGATAAAAGAGTTAAGAAACTCATATGGATTCTTAACATTTATACCCAAACCTTAAATACCCTTGTTGAATCTTGAGTTGGATCTTGATCTTGAAGTTTAAATCTTCCTTGAATCTTGCTTCTTGATGTGTTTTTCTTAGAAACTTAGCTCTCCTGGGGTTCTGAACTAAGAAACTTCAAAACTATCAAAAAGTCCCCCTGTTTCTGCAACTTTCTGGCTTTTATAGTACTGGAAAAATCGGTGTCACAGGCACTATTCATGACTGTGAATTTTGCCTGTGAAAACCCTTGAGAAATAGTAAGTAGCAAGGTAGTCATGGGCACTTTTCACAGCTGTGAATACTGCCCGTGAACCACTTCCTGCTCACTATACTGAAATTGGCCATTGCATACTGGGTCATGGGCACTTTTCACGCCCGTGACCACTACCCGTGAATTGTCAGTCTCCTCTTTTTTGCTATGTTTTAGCTCCATTCACACCTTTTTTTCATTGTTTTGCTCCATTTAGCTCAGGATCAATGTTTAGGCATATAAAAGCTGAAAACATACTCAAACAAACAAATCAAATGCAATTGGACTTGGATAATGACCAAGAAATGAAGCAAAAACTAGGTATATTTGGCCATTATCAAACTCTCCTATACTAAACCTTTGCTTATCCTCAAGCAAACCTAAACACAGTCTGAAAACAACTTGCACTCATAAAAATCAAGGACCTAAAAATTGAACATACAAAAAGAGTAAAAATCACTGGCATAGACATTTAAGTTTCACAATGCTTTGGTTTCATGACTAAACTAGGGACATAACGATCAAGTTCGAAATCCATGAAGGCACCATTCTCATAACCTAGCTCCAAGGAAATTCAATCACATAATCAAGCGTCTAATCCCAAAAATATGGATCCATCAAGTTATTCAACCTAAGCATTCCTTAAATTACTCGATTGATCTCTCTTGGGAACCGAAAACTTTGTTTGTTTGTTTAGTGCACACATCATGAAAATTTCAATTTTTCAAGAGACTCGACTTAGCTAAACCCGTCACTAGTCTTTTGACGTAAAAGTAAACGCTTTGTGGCGCCGACTCCTTGTTACTCAACTAGTCACAGACTTGTTTAGCTGGCTACTAGCACTATTCAATGATTTCGCTTTTTGCAATACGAAACCAACAGAATATGTTATGATTTTCAAAGTCCCTTATATATATATATATATATTCACATATTGTTTTTCATGAGTGTACATTATTTTCATTTTTTTTCTGTTTCCTAAGAAAATCGATCAAGAACTTAAGTATAAGCTCTAGTTTCCTAACCTAATTCATGCCAAATAAAAGGACTAGATGCCCAACAGTGACCAAATGCCCTAGAGTCTAGTTATGGGAACCGTGCCAAGTGGATTCCTACTATCAACCACTGTGTTCAAAGTTTAATAAAAAAACCAAACTCATATGTGAAAACTAGAGTCTATGTGAGTGATTTAAAAAAAAAAAATTGACCCAAATTTTAAGTCCTATAAAAAATGCAAGTGGAACCTATAATATGTTGTGCTTAGTTTTGCTGTTCCTGTTTTTAGGCATTCATTCATGATAAAAAATTGAAACAACCCACCCCCTGCCCTCCACACACACACACACACACACACACACACACACACACACACACACACACACACACACACACACACACACACTTAAACCACACATTGTTCTCAATGTGTGTAAAAATAATTCAGAAGAGAGAGAAGGGAAGAGTACTGTCCTAAAAATAGAAAGTGTCCAGCCTTCCTTAATTTTTACAATCGAGCTAAAATGGAAGTTAGGTACTACACATCAAGGTGAGTCTTGGTTTCACATCGAAACCACAAAAGAATATCACATATCAATATCAGTATCAAATAAAAACAAAAACAAATATCTAAATCAAACAGAGTACAAATATCCAAATAAATAAAGAAAGAAAAGAGAATCATGAGTAAAGTGATAAGAGGTCAACCCCAAAGCTAGAATGTCGGGCTCAAGGAACCAGCCTCGTCATCATCATTTCCACCATCGTAGTCTCCATTAGAATCAGACTCCATCTCTGGCTCGAGACTGGAGTGTGTCTCGATTTTTGGTTTAAAGCTTTCCATTGCTTCCATAGGTGATGCTGAAGATGAGGCTCTAGGATGACTCGGAGCTGGATGAGTAGGTGGAGAGGTGGAATGCCTGGGCTTCTTCAGGCCACAGTGATTGAGGAGCTTGAACAGGACTTTGGTGAACCAGGTACGCTGGCGGTGCTCTTCTTGAAGCTCTTTCAGAATATCTTATTGCTGCCACTAGATGTGCCCGATATCTTTTTGTATACGCCTCATACTATCTTTAACGCTTACTTGTGGGGCCTCCATAAGAGAATGAGCCTCCTCATCCTCTTCCTTCGAAAAAGACAATAAATCATCAAGCAGTGTAGAAGATGAAGCTCCCTTCAAACTTTGACCCCTCCTATCTTGCTACATATTTTTGATGTAATTAGTGTCGAAGAGGGAGGTAGGACCATCGGTGGTCATGTCTTCGACTTGATCAATGACCCCCAGATTGAGGGCCAACCGTGTGATATATGAACCACCATGCATACATCCCTTTAAACCCTTAGTGGCTTGATAATTTAACATCCATAAAAGGGAATTAGCCACACTCACTCGAATATCCTTATGCATGCAGTATAGAAAGAACAACTCTGTTTTGTTCACATGCCCATTTGACTGAGACCGGGGCGAAATGGACTGTCCAAGTAGACAATGCACATATCGAAGGGCTGGTTCTTTGAATTTTGTGGCCTTGCTCCTTGCCAATTTCCATGCTCTGCTAGCCAACTGCTCCTAAGCCTGATTTGGTGCTAGAAGAGCATAGCTGAAGGCTACCTCTGACATGAAATAAGCGGATGACTCAACCTCTGCTTGAGTGTAGAGTCCAAAGTCGACCGCTAACTCGTCTATACTCTTCAAGAAGTCTTGACCACCCAACCTAAAAGTGATGACCTTCTTGTTCTTATCAGCTTACTTCTTTGTCCATTTAAAAGTGCATAAAAACTCCAATATAAGCTCGCAGTATGCCAACTTTTGGATATCATATAAAAATTTCCATCCTAATTGAGAGACCATAAACTATATATGAGGGCACTTAGGTAGGCTTGCCAAGGATCCCCAATCCGGCACATAGTTTGAGTAGAATGGCTTATTCCCATGGAGCTTGAGTCGGTCCTTTTGCCACTGCTCTTGGATATTGACATAACAGTGGTTGGGATTGTAGGATTGTCCTCCACCATGGCTTCTAGCGAGACGACTGAATGGTGGTGCTAGTGGTGAAGGTGGTTGAGGCGGCCTTCTTGTTGGTGCTTTCTTTTTGGGCTTCTTGGTCGATGAAGAGGAGGCCGGGGGTTTGCCCATAGCCTTCGAGCTTGAGGAGGCAGCAACATTTTTTCTCGGACCCATTTTCTGCAAAACAACATAAAAGTGACCAAAAAAAGAATGCCATAAAAGGCTATCAGTGGTTAGTTGCAAAAATAAAAATTCGGCATAGTAACAGCTAGAAAATAGACTGTTACCAACCTATAAAAATGAGCAACCAAAACATAGCCCAAGCACACCCCCCCCACAATACACACATACATAGACGATTGCATAACTTAAAGCACCAAAAGAAGTGTAAAGTGTGTGGTTGGGATAAACATAAGTGTTGAGTGAGAGGGCATGTTTTGTTTCTAAATAATTCAAGCATCAAATGCTTGACCATTATGCCCAAAAAGGACCCCACTCACTCAAACAAATCAAGAAAAACATGGCACAAAAAACACGTTGGCATAGGAGCACTAAAAAGTGAGAGTTAATAACAAAGTGCTTAGTGTGCTGTGTATACAACCAAAGCAAACCAAAGTGAAATAGGTGTGTTTTAAAAGCTAAAACACCACAAAAATTGTTGAATTTCAAGTGAAATCAAAAGCCCAAGTCACTTTGGCATTTTATCAAACACTTATCTTGAACAATTTCTAACCATCACAATCAACTAAAATCAACACCCAAATCACTCTCAATTTGTTAAACAATAAGGATTCAAGGTTTTAATGCAATTAAAATAACATTTTCTCAAGAATTATCAAGGAAAATTCAGTTGAAACCCTAAAACTAACATGCACAGCAATAACAAAATGAATGTCAAATTATGAACAAAAAATGAAATTAAAGACATAATATTACACAATCAACACAAAAAAGAAAGCAAAATGAAAAACTAAAGCCCTAATCATGCAATTTTATCTAAAACCCCTAAACCAAACACATTAGCAAAAGATAAGGAAAAACAAAGAAAAGAGAAGAAAAACCTTGATGATTCTTGATAAAATGGGAGATTAGCCTTGAATCCTAGATGTTTATAAGCAATTAGAAAAATTTTAAGAGTGTCTGAGTGTGTGAGGGAATGAGAGTATCGTGAAAATGGAGTTAGGAGTGAAGAAATAGGTTTAAAATTGTTTATTTGATATGGGCCCTACTGTTTTTCTGGGTAAAGTCGAGTTCACGGGCACTTTTCACGGCCGTGAATACTACTTGTGAAAAGTGCCTGTGACTGGACTTTTCATACAGTGTCTCACAAGTTGTTCATGGATCCCTTTCACGGCCATGAATAGTGCCCGTGAAAGGACCCAGAAAATGCATTCTCTAGGTAGTAGCTCGCTAGTGGCTCACAAGTAGTATTTACCCCCGTGATGCATAGTGAGCTATTGTTTTAGTAGTTTTGCAACTTAAAATTCCACAAATTTTTTCAAGCTAAAATTTTTCTAACTTACCCCTTGGTTCGTACCATGATTTTTGGCATTACTCGTGGTTCAAACTACTTACCATTTCATGTCAGTTTAAGCTCCAATTTCCTACAATAATCTCTACCCTAGCATATTATCTCTTTACTCATGAAAAGCAAGAAAATTAAAACTAAAACTAAGAAAAGCAAAGTAAAATTTTCAATTGGTGGGTTGCCTCCCACTGAGTGCTTCTTTAACGTCGTTTTAGCTGGACGTTAGGTGAGGTTTTCACCCCACCTCTCATGCCTCCTCAAAAACTCCATCGCATCCATATTTCAACACATGCCGTATTCATTGTACCATACAGTTTGGTGTTCTATAATTTCAAACATGACTCAAGAAGAGTTTTAGGAAGCCATACCTTTTCTCCTTGTTTGAGCTTTACCTTATGCTCCTTTTTACTCTTTTTAGTCACCTTCTTTTTATCTCTAACCTTGGGCTTCACAACTGTGCTTGTAGAAGGTTCCTTTGGTGCCACCTCCTTGCTCTCCGACATTTCTTTTTCCTGTTCTAACACACACTCAACAACAACTTTGTCATCCACAATTAAACTCCCCTTTGAGCTTTTATTTTTAATTAATGAAGCAAAAACATTAACTAGCTCAAGGGGTTGTGTGTGTGCATTGATGCTAGGGAGTTGAAAGATAATGCTCTCATCACCCACTCTTAGGGTTGTCTTGCCCTCATGCACATCAATGATAGCACGGGCGGTGGCCAAGAATGGCCTACCCAATATAAGTGAGTTGTCGACATTGTCTTCCATCTCGACAATAAGAAAATCAATGGGGAAAATGAAATAGCTGATCTTGACCAACACATCCTCTACGATACCTTTAGGTTAAATTACAGACTTATATGCTAATTGGATGCTTAGGTGTGTTGGTTTGGGCTCACCCAATCCCAAAGTCTTAAAGACTTAGTAGGGCATCACACTCACATTTTCCCCAAGATCGGCTAAAGCCTTTTCAATATGTAAATTACCAAGAGTGCAAGGGATAGTGAAACTCCCTGGATCTTTCGACTTCTCTGGTAGCTTGCAGAGGTTGGTAGAACTTTCCTCCGATAGTTGGGTGACAAACACTTCCTTAAGCTTACCCTTCTTTACAAGTAACTCCTTCAAGAACTTGGCAGACATTGGCATCTACAAAAGAGCTTCTACCAAAGGGATATTGATATGCAATTGCTTAAAAAGGGATAGAAATTTACCATAGTCGGGGTCCGCTGTACTTTGCCTAAGCCTCACCGGATAGGGTACTCGAGGTTTGTACTCTGTAATGGGTGATTTGGGCCTTTGACCTCTTTCTCTTATGCTTTCTCATGCTCACCCAACTTTGCACTTTTACTACCCTTTTCCTAATCTTCCTTCTCGACCCCCTCTCATAGTTGAATCATCACATTTGGCTTCTCAAGTTCTTCCCACTCCTAAGAGTGAGAGCCTTAAGCTTTGCCCTAGGATTGGCCTCTGTATTGCGAGGCAATGTACTAAGTTGCCTCTCACTCAACATTTTCGCAATTTGACCCACTTGGGGCCTAAGGTTTTGTAGTGAGGCTTCAATATTCCTATTGATAGCATCTTGTTCTTGAAACCTTATGGTAGTAGATTGAACAAATTTATCAATGGTTTCCTCTAAAGAGCTCTTCCTAGGGGGATGAGGTTGTTGTTGCATAGGCATGGGGGGTCTCGATTGAAAACCAGGTGGAGGACCCCTTTTTTCATTATTGTCTCTCCAAGAAAAGTTTGGGTGATTCTTCCACCCTTATTTAAAAGTGTTCGAGTAGGGATTATTGTTCGGATTGTTTCTTTGCATACCCCTTACGAAATTCATTTGTTCTTGACTTGATCTCATCATATTACACTCTTGTACTTGGTGGCTACCACCACAACCTTCACAGAATGAAGCTTGACCCCTAAAGGTACCCACAGTAAATACATCAAATCTTTTGGTCAAAGCTTCCACTTGCGTGAATAAAGATGTCATGTGATCAACATTATGGACTCCCGGCGCTCTTATTCTAGGGAGGTCTCTTTGGGGAGGTAGCCACTGGTAGTAAGATAAGGATGTCTCCTCCATTAAGTCTCTCAACTCCTCCGGTGTCTTATGCATTAGAGAACCACCTATGACTGAAATTAAATTTTGCCTATTGCTATATGTCAACCCGTTGGTGAAACTCTCCTTTTGTTGCCACAAGGAAAATCCATGGTGAGGGCATTTCAATAATAAATCCTTAAACTACTCCCATCATTCATACAAGGATTCTTCCTCCGATTGAGTGAAGGAGTATATATCACTCCTTAGCTTGGCCGTTTTGGCGGGAGGAAAGTACTTATCCATGAATGCTTCGACCAATTTCCCCTATAATGTAAAATGGCACAAGGGGAAGGACTTGGGCCACTATTTTGGGTTAACCCGGAGAGAGAAGGGGAATAACCTCAACTTGATAGCATCCTCAGTAACACCACTCATTTTAAAGGTATCACAAATCTCCATAAATTATGAACGGTGTGTATGAGGGTTCTTGTAGGCAAGGCCACAATACTGACATGTATTTTGAATCATTTGGATAATGGATGGCTTGATCTAAAAATTGTTTGCTTTAACTCCCGGCCGTAGGATTGGACCTCCCACATCAGTGAGATTCGCTCTTGCGA
Organism: Codiaeum variegatum; assembly: GCA_948294925.1. NCBI lineage: Eukaryota > Viridiplantae > Streptophyta > Magnoliopsida > Malpighiales > Euphorbiaceae > Codiaeum > Codiaeum variegatum. The sequence goes on along the minus strand of CAOJBK011135504.1, from coordinate 2,600 downwards.
AACCTTGCATAGTGCGTTAGGCCAGGATTCTATGAGCTTGGCCATTACCATTGCCAACTCCTTGACCATTACCATTTCCATTACCAATTCTCTCTCTAATGGCATTTCTAATGTTGTTAATGCCATCAACACTGTTACCCTCCATGTTGTCCTCTGGTACCTCTATGTCTTAAATCTCAACTTCCTCATCCTTAAGGTCATCTTCAGGAATGGTTAGAGGTGGATGGTCACTTGCCAAAGAAAACTCCCTCTGTTGTCGTTCCCTTATCAATGGTCTTTCCAATTCTGGATCATAAGGAAGTATACTAGAGGGGTTAGCTCTAGTCATACACAGTACCTGAAATACAACACCAAGAATAACAAACAATTAAACAAATAAGAAAATAAAAAGGCTAAATCAAAAGTTTTGGTTTTGTTGCAAATGTTGAGTGTATTAAACCACAACACAATCCCCAGCAACGGTGCCAAGAACTTGATGTGCTTCCGTCGTAACACCCGTTAGTGCACAGGGTCGTACTAAGTAATATAATCGGTGAGTGCCGATATTGTTCTCCCAAAGGATTGCGAGGATTGAATCGCTCAAGCACTTGCTCAATCGCCTAGACTATTGTCTAACTCACAATTAATTGTTTTGATGGAAGACTAAGAACTAAATTAAACTTAAAAGTCAAATTAACTAATTAACAATTTAAAGAAAATTAAACACAAGAATAAGATTCAATGAGAGAAACGTCTACCTAGACTTCGACTCATATTTGAATAAATTACATGGGTAATCAACAACTCAATGAAAAGTCAAGACAAACAACAAATGGGTTTTCACAAATAAAGAGGTTTGAATCTTTCTTAAGCAAGCAAACCTCTAATTCCTTAGTAAATATTGGGAATCTCTTTTCACAACCAATCAATTAAGAAAAGCATTAAGAACATGTGAAATAAAGATAAACCCTAAGCATCCTTACTTCTATCTCTTGCAAGCATAGCAAACCCAAATGATTTTGAGTGTTCAAAACCTAAACTTTCTATCTCTAACAATGAATAGATAACAATAATCATCAACAAGCATTCATTGAAGATGAAAAGTACAGAAAGTTTAAATCAAAATCAATATTTGAAGAGAACCCTCAACATTCATTGAGCAAAATAGTTGATTAATCCATACAAATGTCAAATACTCATCTAATCTAGGTAGACTAAAAGTATTTAGCTCATAGCAACAAGATTACAACACAAAATAAAAGAGAAAGAGAAAAGAGTTAAGAAACCCATATGGATTCTTAACATTTATACCCAAACCCTAAATACCATTTTTGAATCTTGAGTTAGATCTTGATCTTGAAGTGTAAATCTTCCTTGAATCTTAATTCTTGATGAGTTTTTCTTAGAAACTTAGCTCTTTTAGGGTTTTTAACTAAGAAACTTCAAAACTATCAAAAAGTCCCCCAGTTTCTACAACTTTCTGGCTTTTATAGTATTGGAAAAATCGAGGTCACGGGCACTATTCACGACTGTGAATACTGCCTGTGAATTTGGCATATGAAAAACTCTTGAGAAACAGTAAGCAGCAAGGTGGTAATGAGCACTTTTCACGGCCGTGAATACTGCCCGTGAACCATTTCCTACTCACTATACTGAAATTGGCCATTGCATACTGGGTCATGGGCACTTTTCACGCTCGTGACCACTGCCCGTGAATTGCCATTCTCCTCCTTTTTGCTCTGTTTTAGATCTATTCGTACCTTTTTCCCAATGTTTTGCTCCATTTAGCTCCGGGTCGATGTTTAGGCATATAAAAGTTGAAAACATACTCAAACAAACAAATCAAGTGCAATTGGACTCGGATAATGGCCAAGAAATGAAGCAAAACCTAGGTATATTTGGCCTTTATCAATACCCAAGGTGGATCTACAAGTTTATAGACTTGGTTTGCATACATGGAATCCATTTAAATTTCACAGTTTTTACCATTTTGAAGAATCTATGTCTCATATAGGCTCCTCAATTCTAGTAGGATCAACTTCTTCATGAATGCACAACTCTTGTACATTCACATGAAGAAATTTGTATCTCTCGGAAAGGTGAGATACTCTACTAACGAGGTTTTGAGTGGACATATTATAAATTGAAAATTTATTCACGGGGTCGATCAATTTTATTTAACCATTTTATTGGATCTCTTTGGATGATAGCTCATCCTATATTATCTTCCTATTTGTGCCGTTTTCTTGAAGAAACTCTTTCTCGAGAAAAAGACATCTTAGCCAACAACACTTGTTTGCCTAAGGAAGATAAAGAAAGTATCATAAACTATCTTTAGGACATCAAATAAACCTCTCTTTAATAGATTTCTCATCTAAGTGTCATGTTTCTTAGCTTTTTAATATGAGCTAAACACCCTAAATCTTAACATACTTAATGCTTGTTATTTTACCATATCTCTTTTGGATTAATAGAAACATATTAGGATGAAATTCCATTAAGGGTGTAGGTAGCTACCTCCATTGCTAATCTCGATAAACAAATTGACAAACTTGTATAGTTCATGATTAAATGTACCATATTTCATAAGATACGATCTCTCTTTTAGACATACCATTTGG
>CAOJBK011135387.1:0-10609 GCA_948294925.1 Codiaeum variegatum | reverse complement strand
TATCCTTGAGTTGGAATACATGGGCCTAAATCTAAGGGTTTGTTGATTCTTTAAATTGTTTATTGATTCATAAACCCTAACATATCATAAGAGTTATGATATGGTTTTTAAATTTTTTTTTGAAATTGCTTGCTGGAATTTGGACGCTTCCGCTGCGTTTGCCCGTATTCCCGCCTACAAGATTATAATGGGATTAGAGGATTAAATAATATTTCTTCATGGGTTTCTTGGGTTCTTTCCTTCTTCTCTTAATTTTCTATTCTTTCTTTGTTATTATGAACTAAACATCACTTGTCTACCTAGAATAGACAAGTTTTAATTATTTTATATGGAAATGGAATTGAATTTTTTTTCATCAATTTGAGTCTTTGAATGAAATTTATTGCATTTTACATAGAAAAGCATGATTGCTTATAATGGTTGTTGCTTTTTCTTTCTAGTGATAGAAAGATTAAGCTTAGAACACTCATAGGCACATGGGTTTGTTATGATTGCTAAAGATAGATTCACAAACACTTAGTGTTTGCTTTAATTCCTTGAATTGCTTAATGCTTTGCCTATTTGAATGGGTTTATGAAGAGATTCTTTACTTATTACTTAAGGATTAGGGATTTAATCACTTGAGAATGGGTTAAATCTAGTCTTGATGGAATACCCAATTGATTCTTGAATGAAATTTCATTTGGTGATTGATTTTTCTTGCAATTGTGATTAAAACGAGTCGAAATCTAGGCAAATTCTCTTTCTCATGGCTGTGTCTTCTTAGACATTTATTTTCTTAAATTTATCCCATTAAGAATTAATGAATAGTTACGATTTTAATTTTTAATTTTTAATCAATCCAACATTAATTGTGAACTAGACAATATATTAAGTTTAAGCTAGTACTTACGTCTGGATCTCTATGGATCGACCTCGTTACTTCTATGCTAACAAAATGATAGGTGCACTTACCTAGAGCAAGGGTAGAATTAGCCATCGAGCTTTATAAATTGTAAAACCCCTGGTGTTTCCTCGTGGCATGCATCACTCTCGTTATCGTAAAATCACAAATTCGGATGCCTAGTAATGAAAGAATCATTGATGGCCTTGGAGGCAAAAGTGGCATTTGTCGGTTGGCCTCTGTATGTGATCACTTCTTTCCCTTTGGCTTCATAATAGCTTTTCCCTTATGATCTTTAGCCATCTGTAAATAATCATAAAAAATAAAACACAACTAGACCAAATTACATTTGTCACAAGTTAGTGCCTATTTAACCCATATATACAATACCAAGCATACTTTGATTCCAACTATATGCCAATGCCAAATTTCATTAAAAATAACTTTAATATGTCATTTAAGAATAAACTCAATAATCAAAGCACATAAATATCGCTCTAAATTTCATTGTGGTATTATATCGAGCACCTAGTGGGCACTATGAAAAATCAATTATTCAAGAAAAAATTTAATGTACTTGCACCTTCTATAATAGAAAACTAAACAAACAAGCTCAAATAATCAATCAAATTCACAATTTAAATGAAAAACCCTGAAGACTAGAAACATACCATATAGATTAGAAATTAGATACTATATAGAATAGTAAGGTTTAAAGAAAAAATAAATCAATAATAAACAATTCTATATGTGAATATAAGCACAATTGAATTGATAATCAAATACTCATGCTCAATAAGTTATCAAATCACTATCAATTCAAATTGAAATCCTTAATCATGTTTCTAAGCCAAAGTAAATAAAAATTGAATTGAAAGACTTGCTTGTTATTTTCTGTGATAATATGCAAGAAACTTTGAATTCAATTCTTTTCGATTAAAGAAATATAGAATGTGGGAAGAAAGTTTTGGTTTTGAATCAATTGTGTATTCTAGGAATGTGGAATTTTATGATGTTGAAAAATAGAGTGTCACAAGATTAGGAAAAATCATGATTTTTATTCAAAAACAACCTGGGCACGCTTTTAAAATTAAGGGCACACAAGTCTATTTTATTGTATGCATGGGGTGTGCGCTAGAGTTTTAGCCTCTGCCCTGAAGTTATTTAGTCAAGAGACTTGCACAAGGAATTATTGATTCTACACAGCCCATGCAGTAGCCCATTCCAGTCTCTAGATTGAATTTCCCAAATTCCATTTTTAGTACAGCAACTCGCACGGGTCTATGCACGAACCCAGTGCCTGAGGCAATTTAACCCGTGCAAGTCTCTATTTTAAAAGTTTTTAAACTTGCCTCATGAATAGAAACCACACGGGGCTGGAAGCATTTGGCACGGCTCGGACCTGCCCTAGTGCTAGTTTCTATTTCTCAAAAATATCCTTAAAATTTTCTTTCTTTTTCCTTTTACTTACCACACTCTAGAATACCTATTTTAGCACCTTGTTTACCTCAAATTCCTATAAAATCATAATTCAAACCATACTCGTGCATTATCTCTTTTTTACTATGGTTTTAAACATAAAAACAAATTAAAAACTATCTAATTTAGTGGGTTTCCTTCCACTCAATGCTTCTTTAATATCATATTAGCTGGACGTTGCGAATGAAATCAAGGATCTTGAAGTTCAATGCTTTCAACTTTCTCGATTTCATCCAAACTACCAAAATATTACTTAACTCGATGTACATTATAAAAAAAAATTTTATTAGTTTTTAAGTTAGGTAATTCAACCACTCCTGAAGGATACATACGAAGTACCTCGAAAGGACCACTCCAACATGATTTTAATTTTCCAGGAAAAAAGTTTAACGTAGGAGTTAAAGAGTAAGACTTTCATACTTAGTTCAAAGTACTTACGAAGAAGCCTTTAATCATTGAGCACCTTAGTCTTTTCTTTATAAATCCTTAAACTTTCATATGCTTCTTTCTGAAGCTCATCAAATTTCGATAGCTACAACATCCTTTTAGCTTTTTCTTAAAAAATTGAGAGCCTTGATTGCCCAATAAGCCTTGTGCTCTAGCTCAACCGGTAGATGGCATACTTCTCTAAATACAATCCTAAAAGGGCTCATACTAATTGGAGTTTTATAAGCAGTCCTATAATCCCATAGAGCCTCATTCACTCGAGTAGAGAAATCTTTCCTCGATGAGCTAATCATTTTCTTAAGGATTCCTTTCAATTATTTGTTCGAGGTCTCAACTTACTCAAATTGTGACGATGATATGAAGTCACCACTTTGTGCTTAACATCATGTTTATTCATCAATTTCTCAAATATTTTGTTGTAAAAGTGACTTCCCCCATCACTAATGATTACTCTTGGTGTGCCATACCAACTAAAGATAAAATTGTTAACAAAACTTACCACAACATTAGCATCATTAGTCATGGTAGGAATTGCTTCCACCCACTTTGAAACATAATCAGCACCAATAAGTATATATTGAAATCTAAAAGAAATTGGAAATGGCCCTATAAAATCTATACCCATAAATCAAAGATTTAAATCACAATAAAATTAGTAAGAGGCATCTTGTTCCTTCTTTCTATGTTACCTACTCTTTGGCATCTGTCAGAATGTTTCCAATAAATATGAGCATCTCTAAATAAAGTAGGATAATATAAACCACTTGGGAGGACTTTTTCAGCTATTTTCCTCCCACCAAAGTGTCCACATAATACATATCATGATAAAATTTCAAAATACTAACCTACTTCTCCTCAGGAACACATCATCGAATGATTTCATCCTTGTAAATTCTAAACAAATAAGGCTCATCCCAAAAAAGAAAACTTACAAATATGAAATAATCTTTTCTTTTCTTGAAAGGACATATTATTCCTAACTTTACTACAAGCAAGATAATTAGCTATGTCCGTAAACCATAGGGTTTAGGACAATGCAAACTATTGTTCATCAGGGAATGCTTCCAAATCTTTAGTGGTGTTACATAATTCAGACCCATTAATGAATGGGAAGGGTAGTCTAGATAAATGATAAGAAACTATGGTTTCACTACCCTTCTTATCACGTATTTCATAATCAAATTCCTAAATTAATAACACCAATCTAATTTTCAACTTTTGTTTTGTCAATAAATATTTTAGAGTAGAATGATCGGTGTAAATTATGACCCTAAAGCCAACTAAATATGCCCTAAACTTATCTTGTGCAAAAGCAACAGCTAGCATCTCCTTTTTAGTTGTGGTATAATTCAATTGAGGATTGGAAAGAGTTAGACTTACATAATATATGACTCTTAAAGTTTTGTCAACTCTTTATCCTAAAACAGCCCCTAATGCAAAGTTAGATGCATAACACATCAACTCAAAAGGTAAAGCCCAATCAGGGGCAACAATCGTAGGTGCAGAAGTTATTTTCTCCTTCAAGGTATGGAAAGAAATCATGCATTTATCATTAAATTCAGAAGGAACATGTTTTTTTAATAATTTACTCAAAGGTTGACTTATTTTGGGAAAATCTTTTATGAATCTTATATAGAAACTAGCATGACCTAAAAGACTTCTTACCCCTTTTACAGATATAAGAGAGGGTAAGTTAGCAATCAAATCAATTTTAGTTTTGTCAACTTCCATACCTTTACTAGAGACTATATGACCCAAAACAATGCCATGATCAACCATGAAATGACTTTTCTCTCAACTCAATGTGAGATTGCAATTAATAAATCTTTCTAAAATAAAAACTAATTTATTCAAGCAATCATCAAAAGAATTTTAAAAAATGGAAAAGTCATCCATAAATGCTTTAATTTAGTCATCTTTCATATCTAAAAATATCAACATCATATATCTTTGGAAAGTTACCAGTGCATTGCAAAGACCAAAAGACATTCGTCAAAAAGAAAACATGCCAAAAGGACACGTAAAATTGGTATTGGCCTAATCTTTCGGTGCAATAGCAACTTGATAATAACCTGAAAGTCCATCAAGAAAATAATAGTATGCATGGCCAGCTAGCTTATCTAACATTTGGTCGATGAACGGTAAAGAAAAGTGATCCTTTTTAATGGCATTGTTTACTTTTCTATAGTCTATACACATGCACCACCCTGTCACCATGCTAATGGGTACTAAAACATTCTTTTCATTCCTAATCACCATAATCCCCATTTTCTTAGGAACTACATAAATTGGACTTACCCACTCACTATTAGCTATTGGATAAATTACCACTTCTCTTAACAACTCCAGGACTTCTTGCTTTACTACCTCACTTAGAGTTGGGTTCAACCCACATTGCATCTCTCTTTTTGACTTAGCCCCTTCTTCTAAGATTATGTTATGCTTGCAAATAGAAGGACTAATATCCTTTATATTACTCAAACCCCAATCTATAGGCCTGTTTTAGTCTCTTAAGTTCAACTATAACTCTAATCTTCTCTTCTTCACTCAACTTTGATGAAATAATTACTGGATAAGTTTTGTTTTCTCCTAAAACCACATACATTTGGTGTTTTAGGAGCCACTAAAGCTCTAAATTTTGAGAAGGTTCCTTCTCAACAATTTGTTCCTCATTAAACCCTAAAGTCTCAACCTCATCATTCTCAATTATTTCAGTATTATTTAAGTTATCGAGATAGCCCATAATTTCAATAACTATAAGTTCGGTCCCATCATTAATTGTAAATGTGGATTCAAGTTCATCATCAAAAACATGTTGCTCAATAATATCATTCACAGCAAAATCAACATAATCAATAAAGTAACACTCATCAATGGGTAAATTTTCCATGTGAATTGTGCTATAATGTGTGAGATTATTAAATATAGAAAACACAATAGTTTGGCCAAGTACAAACATAGTTAACTTTCCATATTTAACATCAATAATAGTGTTAGTAATTTCCATAAAAGTTCTACCCAACAAGACATACAATTCAGACCTATTACATAACCCTTCACCCATTTCAAGAATAACAAAATCTATAGGCACAATTAAACCTTTAACTTAAAATAGCATATCCTCAATAATTCACTTAGGATATCTTAAAGTTTGATAATCTAATTATAAGCACTTTTTTTGTTAATGTTAATTCATCTAAATTTAATTAAAGAAACAAGGCATAAGGCATCAAAATAATACTAGCTCCTAGGTCAAGCGCGCCTTTAGCCTCTTCCTCATTACCTAATTCAATACCTATAACAAAACTTCCTGGATCTTTAGCTTTTGGAGGTAATTTATGTTGTTAAATAGCACTGGCAACCTCTAAAACCACTATCTTATCCTCCAATTCCAGCTTACGCATTTTAGAATTAAGTCCTTTGAAAAATTTTACATAAGCTGGAATTTTCTGGATTACATCAAATAAAGGAAGATTTATACTTACATTGGACAGCATCTTAAAAATCTCCTCAAATTGTATATCTTTCTTATCTTCCTAGAGCCTTTCAGGAAACAGAATTGGTGATCAGTAAGGATCAGTCACTTTGTGAAGTTTGGAAGGATTTGGGGTCTCCTTCACTTCCTCTTTCTCCTTAAGCACATAAGTATGCTCTTTTTCTTACTCATCCTCATTACCTACATCACAAAGGTTAGTACCATTTTTATTATTAAAAACCTTACCACTTCTAAAGACCTTGATGAACTTGGTTTGGTCGGATTTACTATAAAGCTTTCCTTATTGTTTATTGTGCATGTGTTTTGCAATATGACCCACTTGGTCCTCTACTTTCCTCATTGAAGCTTCCTTAGAATCAAACCTCCAATTGTTTGCCTCTTGAGTTTGAGTACTCTCTTCAATAAATTTATTTAGGGTTTCCTCTAAACTCAAACTCCAAAGTTGTTGATTATTAGAATTATCCCATGTGTATGGCCTTTTTTGCATGACTTGAGGCACTTGAGCATTATTATCCCTCCACCTAAAGTTTGGGTGATTTCTCCAACCAGGATTATATATTTTTAAATAAGGATTATTTTGAGTCCTAGGTTGTAATCCATTAAGAACTTGAGCTTCCTCAAGCTCATTAGAGATAAAATCAAAGCTGAAAGGATAAACATTAGCACTTTGCCCATGGAATCCCTAAACCTCTGAAACATGAATTGGTGTGCTCCCTTGCTTTTTCAAAAATTCAACTTAGTGAGTCAATTTAGCAATTTGTTTTAGCAATTTGTTGAACCATGTCTTTACCGTGTGAAACCTAATGTCTAATAGCTCGCCTTCCCCTTACACTCTTTTTCTAGGAATTAGTTCCAAGTGTCTTAAATAATCTAAAGGCCTTATCGGGGGGTTACCTCACTCATAGAACCTCTATTTGCATTGTCAACTATCCCTTTGTTCTGGTAGGTCAGCCTATCATAGAAAAACTGATTTAGCAATTTTAAAGGATAATGATATGTGGGCATTGAATTTGAAGCATCTTAAAATATTCCCAAGCCTCATAGGAGGGCTCTCCTTCCAGCTGAGTAAAAGTAATAATCTTTATACACAAGTCAACTGTCTTTTAGTGGGAGTAAAATTTTTACATAAATTTATTATAAATCTCTTCCCACATAGTCAATGAATTAGGAGGCAAAGTCATCAACCAAGTTTTAGTATCATCTTTCAAAGTATAAGGAAAACACTTCATTCTCAATTGATCCTCAATCAGACCTTGAAGAGGAATGGTCTTAATGATGGAGCATAAATCTCTAATAAAATTGAGAGGGGTCCTCATTGGCCATCCCATGGAACTATGATAGGATATTATAGCAGATAGATTTAGGTTGATAGTTTCTAGATGTCGTGTCCAAACGAATACAAGTAGTTGTACCAATGACCAACTTAGTAAATTCCTTCATCAATCTGCCTCATTAGCCATAATTCTAAGTGGATCAATTTGATTTCTATTCCTTTGATTTTGTGGATCAACTATCTCAATCTCTCTATTATCAACAGGTGGATTTTGAATCTCAGGTTTATCCTCCACGTCATTTTGTCTTCTATTATTTTTAGATCACAAATCTTTAAACCTTCACTAGTTCCAAAATGAACAATCTTTTCCAAATAGGGTAGAAAAATGATCTTTTTCTAAAATTGAGTTTACAATAAAAGGTTTCTTAATCACCTAAGATAAACATATTTTCTTAAAGGTTAAGTGGCGACTCTAAACACACTTTATACATAACGTGCACTTCAACGGACACATATGGGTGCACAAATGTGGGGACCTAATCCGCAATCAGTGATGCCCTAAAAGTGCAATCCAAAAGGTTTCCTTAGAGTCACAAGGCTGGCAGGGGTGCTTTCTAAGGGAAATCATGTGGGCCATTTAGGCGGGGCCTCACACAGCTAAAGTTGAATTTCTAGAATGGCAATTGTGTCTGAGACTTTGAATTTTCTAGACTCATCTGCCTTGATTATGACTATGCCATTCTTAAGTGGGAACTTTACTCTTTAATGTAGAATGGAAAGCACTACCTTGGCTTGGTAGATCCAATGTCTTCCAGAAGCAAGTTATAGCATGAAGGTACATCGATGACTTGAAAGGGCACTTAAAAGTTGGTTGGGACCATGGTGACTGTCAAAGTTGCCACCCTCAAAACTTCTATCTTGGAGTTATTGTAGGCCCTTACCACTTTAAGGGGATAAATATTGAGACCAGACCTATTATCAACAAGAGTCATTGGATTCATCTTTTCTCTTATAATGATTGTAATGTAGAGGGCATCATTGTGGGATCCCCTAGGTGGAATTTCATTATTAGTGAAGCAAATGGATGCCCCTTTGGTGGAACTTGTGATATAGGCAATTAGAGTGTCTGGGAGATATGTCAATTGGTGCTTGACATTGCCTTAATGCATTACAAAAAGCTTGGTGATGAGGATATAAGGACATTAGCAGACTCTAGATTGAGATGTTTGCCTAGGTTTTCTTCAATTGTTTAAGCAAGGGGTCCTCTTTAGGTATTGGAGTACTCTAGGGTTGAGCCACTAGTTGGCTAGTAAGTTGAGAAGGAGTAATAGGTGCTTGTGTAATTCTCTCGCTTCTTGTGATGGCATCAATTTCTATACTCAAGTGTCTTAGGTTAATGACACAGTAGTAGTCATGTTGTATAAACTTCCCTAAGGAAGGTAGGTCATCCAGGTTGGAGAAATTGGGATAGATATAATTTCCTAAGAAAGGTAAATCCTGTCTGGTGTAGTGGTAATTGCTCAAAGGTGTAGTAACGGATACGAGATGTGTAGAATCCCCTTCCTCAAACTTTACTAGGATGGTATTAAGGTTATGGTCAGTCAGAGGATTTATGATGATGTTAGTCAAAGGAGTAAGTGGGGGAAGCTTTTTAGTGTTAATCAATTCTTGGATTTTATGTCTGAGGGCCTTGCAATTGTCTATTTTATGGCCAGACCCTTTATGGTAATCACATCTCTCGTCCATGTTGAAGTTCTTGAGTAGATGATTTTGGATTGGTTTGAATTCTAGAGGCTTAATTACTCCTTCTTCCATTCATTCCATGAGAATGAGACTAAGTGAGACCTCACCTAGTTTAGTTAATTCCCTTTTCTTGATCTGAACAAGTTTTCAGGTGGAAATTGCATTGACTCTACCCACTTTTTGGGTGATATTAGCTTTTCTAAAATATGAGGATAAGGTTTGAGATTCGACCTTTATGAGACTAAAGTCAACCCCATCTTTGAGGTATGAGGCGACTTTAACCAGTGCTTTGAAGTCAATCAAATATCCTATCATCAGTCTATCTCAATGCATAGGAAGTAAATTCTTAACAATGATGTCCACTACTTAGGTTCAATTAGCCTGTTAACAATTTAGGAGGCCTTCTTCCTCCACCTAGTGATAAATGCAGAGAATGTTTCTTTTTGGATACTATTTTATAGTTTCCAAATCCCTTCTTTTTATATCTATCTCCTCATTATATGAATATTGTTTGATAAAAGCATTACATATGGATTCACAGGTTAGTTTTTTGGAATTATCTAGCTATAGAAACTAGTTGAAGGCCATACCTATAAGCAATTATTGGGAGAGTTAAGAAAGGAGCTCACCTTCCATACTTAGGGGATGAAGTGCACCATCATAGATTCTCAAATGAGTTGAGAGGCAGGTGGTGCCATAAAATTTCTCAAATATATGCTGGAACTTAGGAGGTAGCCTTGCATTAGGAAATGGGCTAAGGGATTTAACATCAATTACATTGTCCTATTTCTTAATAGTATTGACGGTTTTCTACATTTCATCATACTTCTCCATCATGGTTTTCAGTAAAGGATTGTATTGAGCCGCTTTTTAGAAAGGATCCACAAGAGGGGCAATTAGGGTAGCAACTCTATGATTAGTTGGTGGAGGCAGGATACTCACATCTTCGGTGATTGGCTCCTTCCCAGAATTGGATGAAGTGGATGCATGGTTGGTTGGTTGGACCCCAATCTGAGCCATCATTACTAAAACCATGCCCAGGATGTATGTTATTGGGCTTGCATTCATAGTCTCTTTTTGCTTCTTGTTCGCCTCATCTTACTTTTTTAGGATTTTAACCAGCATAAGAATAATTTCAGTAGGTAGAGTTGTTAGCAGTGTATGCCCTAGAGCTTACACTCAGCATGTGAATGTAAACGAAAACCTAACTGGCTTTAGTATATATGTTCTTTAAGTGGATACATTCCTATTATTGAACGTATATATGTCCCTTAAGTATTCTGTAGGG
>CAOJBK011134817.1:0-23762 GCA_948294925.1 Codiaeum variegatum | reverse complement strand
CTACCTCTTTATGGAAGTGGGAACCATTATTTAAAATGATCTCGAACAAAACGCCATACCTTGTGATGATGTTTGTTTTTATAAATTGTACAACCCTTTTTGAGTCAAGAACTTGATAAGGAGCAACTTCTACCAACTTAATGAAATAGTCAATAGTTACTATAATGTATTAATGACTAGTAGAGGATTTCAGCGTAATCTTGCCAATGATTTCAATACCCCATACCGCAAATGGCCAAGGAGTTGTGATTGGATTAAGTAGTGAGGGATGAAGCTTCTGAAGCTTGGCATAGAACTGACATTTATGACATTTTTTAGCAAATTATGTACAATCTCTATTTATTATGAGACAATAGTAACCTTGGTTCATGATTTTATGCATTAATGCCCATCCATTAATGTGGGCGCCTTCTTCCCCACCATGGACTTATTCCATGATCCTATGAGATTCTTCCTTAAAAACACATCTAAGATGAATGCCATTCTAAGTTTTCTTGTAAAGGATGTCTCTTCTTGGGATGTAATTATTGTCTAGTTGTCTTAAAGTTCTCCTTTTTATTTGGAGGCTCCTTTAGGATAGAGACCCTTTGTGAGGTAATTATGAATGTCCTAGTTCTAAAGCTTTTATTCAACTTCTTGGATATTCATACAATGGGTTTGAAAACTAGGTTCATGTTTGATGTTTATGGAAATAGGACGGATAAGGAATCCATCACATATTTCGATAATTAAGGCGAGAGTTGCTAGTGCATTAGCGAATTTGTTCTATGCTCATGATAAGTAATAAAAGGATAGGTAATAAAAGCTAGCTGTCAACTCTTTGAGTCATTTATGGTAAGGAACCAAAAGCTATTCTCCGATTTGCCATCTTCTCAGGGCTTCAGAGAGTACTAAGTTGGAATCCTTGTATACTTCTAAATTCTTGATACCAATCTGTATGTTTACTTCTAATCTAGAAACATATGTTTCATATTCAGTTTTGTTATTTGTTACCGCAAAATCCAGTTTGATGGCCAGAGATAAGCTTTCATCGGTAGGCATAAGGAAAACCATGCCAATGTTATATCCTTTGTTATTGGTTGCACCATTAGAGAAACGTTTCCAAGTTTCATTATGAATGAGTAAAAGGTCCTCATTATGAAATTCAAGTTCTTCCCAATGATCATCTATTGGGGCAATAACTAGTTGGTCGGTAATGATATTGCCTTTAATGGCTTTCCTTTGTCTATAATTGAGATCACAAGCTGCCAGAATTGCCATCCATCTTGCCATTTTATTGTCGAGGACAGGTTTTTCCATGAGGTAATTGAGGGAACTCTTATCAGCAAAGACATAAGTAACATATGCCCCCAAGTAATGTCTTATCTTGTGACATACCCATACTAAAGCCAGTAAAAGCTTCTTGATGTAACTATACTTGAGTTCATGTACCAGTATTATTTTGCTTAGGTAGTAGATGGCATGTTCTTTGTGGGAATCCAGAGCATTTTGTGCTAGCATAACACTTATGGCTTCATCAATGACCGTGAGATAGAGTAGCAATAGTTTGTCAGGCCTAGGAGCTTATAGAACTGGCGAATTCAGGAGATATTACTTAATTTGTTCAAAAACTTCTTAACATTGCTCATTCCATTGTTTGGAAGAATTTTTCTTCAGTAGGTTGAATATTGGACCACATGTGTCTGCTAGTTGATGAATGAATCGGTTGATGTAGAAGGCGGCATGTCGAGAATTTCATTGAACTTGGTGGGTTCGATCTTGATTCCTTTTTTACTGACCATGTGACCAAGGAATACTCCAGATGAGGCTCTAAATATGCATTTGGTAGAATTAAGTTCGAGATTGTATTGGGCAAAGTCTAAAGAAGAACCTTTCTAGTGCTTGCAAGTGTTGTACAGTAGTATTGCCTTGGATGACCATGTCATCAACATATACTTCCACTTTTTTATGCATCATGTCATGGAAGATTGTGGTTTCCATCCACTGATAGGTAGCTCTAGCATTCTTTAGTCTAAATGACATTACTTTGTAATAGCTTGTGTCCCATTCTGTGATGAAAATATTTTTCTCTTTGTTAGGAGGATGTACTAAGATTTAGTTATATGTGACAGTTAAATCAATTAAGAAAACTATTTCTGAGCCTGTTAGTGCAACTACTAATAGATTAATGTGAGGCAGAGCAAAGTTGTCTTTAAGACAGGCCTTGTTCAGATCTCAATAGTCTACAAACATTATAACTTTCCCATCCTTCTTCGACACTAGGATGATGTTTGTTAACCAAGATGGGTAGCTAATTGGTTTTATGATCTGGTGAGACAGTTGTTTGGCCATTTCTTCCTTGATTGGGAGGGACCACGTCACTTTCATAAGCCTTAACTTTTGGTTGACAAGCTTGTAATATGGACATGTGGTAATCTTATGGATGGCGATGCTTTGATCAAGGTTGGTCATGTCACTGGGCTTCCAAGTGACACCCAAGTGACACAGTCTTCGAATCTCTTGATGATTGATTTAGTGTCTTGTGTGTTTAAGCATGCAAATGCAGTTAATATAGTTTTTGGAATGTCACGAGTGCCAGCATTAATGGGCCCTTTAACTATATCTTTTATTTCATTTATTTTATTATTCTCTCTTTCTATTTTGTTAAGGTTAGATTCATCAGTTGGAATAACTACAGAAATAGTGAGACATGATCGTAACAAGAAAATTTGTTCATTTTATTGATTTGGAAGGGAGAAAAGTCCACAATTACATTGTATTGATAATTAAAGCCCAGTGAACTGGTTACATCATTAGAAGACTCAGAGGTTTCATAAGACTCAAACTTAGACTCAGATGACTCAGACTCAGTATTCATCTCAACTGATTGAAAAAAGGCTAGCTTCAAAGGACTAATTATTGGGCTTCTGTCGGACAGGCGTGATCAAGGTAGAAAGTTAGTGTTTTTCTCCTTGTCAGAAAGAATAACTATTTCCTCAAAGAGACTAGCTTCCATATTCTCTTCCTAGTCTTGATTCAGAAAATAGATTGGTTGGTAGTCCTCAGGTAACAGTTTTATGTCAAAAAAAAAACCTCGAAGCCAAGAATAGTGATACCAGTCATAGGGCAGATCCAAGGTTTGAGAAAAACACAGTAAGAAATTGTCTCTCCCTCTTTCACAAAGTATCCATTCAGAGCCTTGAAGTAAGGTATTATGGGATAATCACAATCTTCCCCTTTTTTAAGAATGGCAAACCTTTTTCTTGTTTTGGATTTTTCCTCTTTAATCTCGGGGAAGGAAAGAGCCCGAGATAAAGGAAAGAGAGAGGCAAAAAGCTGAATTTATTAAAATGATTGTAGGAGGAAGCTTGGGGGGGGGTAATAGCTTGTTGAAAAGAAAAAAAAATATTGAGGGAAGTATACCTGGTGTAGACACTGTCGCCTTCTTATGGACCTATAACTTAGAGTCCTATAGTGTTCACAGAAGAGGATGGCAGCCATGTCAGACATCCATACAATGATGCGTTGGTTGCTCAATGACATATCAACAATTATAAGATGGAGAGGATATTGATTGATGATGGCAGTTTGCTCAATATGGTGACTTTAATTGTGTGCAAGTTAATGAATCTGACAACAAAAGAAATGAAGGCAGTGGCTACAAAATTACTATGACTTGGTCGCCATCCTGTACAAGTAGTTGGGTCGGTAAAACTCAATGTAAAAGTTAGGGATGGCAGTTTCACCAAGGATGTCCGCACAAAGTTCATGGTAATGGACATATCATTCCCTTATAACTTTTTATTGGGCCGACCATATTTATATCTCGCAGAAGGTGCTACATTAATATATTTCTTATGCTTGAAGGTGCCATCGCCAAGGGACTTGATAACAATCAGAGGATGATAGGAAAGAGCCAGTAAAACCTATTAAAACGCATTGAAAGGAGTTTATCTAGTGACCCACTTAGATTTAGGCAAAGAAAGAAAGAAGGAAGATCTTAGCATAATAATACAAGAAGGAAAGGTACATAGCTTTGAAAGAGCTCATATATATTAAAAAATTATTACAAGTATGATTGTTACCCCAGACATGATTGCTAATTATTTATTGAGATTTATACCATGTAGGATAAGAAGAGGCGTCAGAAGATGGGAACTGGAAAAGATCAAAAGGTTTCCCCGGAAGTTCACTACAAACCTCGGATACTCATATGTGATCAAGTTTTCGATGGATGAACAGATACATGAAATGGTAGCTTGGAAAAATAATGTCATATTGACATTGTCAAATATCTTCTTAAGGACGAGCAAAACCAAAAGTAGGATCGCAAGAGAATGATCGAGCACATGCCTAAAGAAGGAGGAAACAAAAAATAAGTTTGAGGTTTTGATTTTAGATTTATCTTGCAATAATTTTTTTATAAGATGCAAAAGGAGGAAATATAAATCCCAGTTGTGCCATCCTAGTTGGGATGGCTGGTGATTCGTTAACCTAGTTCTGACCTAAACAAGTTTTATGAATAATATAATAGCTGCTTTTCTTTTAGTTTATTATTCCCTTATTTAAATCTAACACCATAATTATAAAAAAACAAAATGATAATAATCATACTTCACCTATAAGGAGGACTTAAATAATACTATCCATTTTACCTAAAAAGAAATGATGGTAAATCAACAAAATCACTCGACCTATAAGGAGGATTCACATAGAGATACTCACCTCACCTAAAAAGGAATGATGAAAAATTAACGACATTACCCGACTTATAAGGAGGGTTCACATTGGAATATTTGCCTTACCTAAAAGGGAGGTCAGATAAATTATGACATACATCCTTACTTATAATGGGGGGATGAAAAATAAATAAAACTACCTCACCTAACAGGAGGGTCTAAGAATTTAAAGGAAAACCAACCTTATCTTAAAGGAAGGATTAAACTAATCAAACCACCTCACCTAAAATGAGGGTTGGGGAAATTACAGGAAAATTGACCTTACATTAAAGGGAGTATTAAATTAATTAAACCTACCTTATCTAAAAAGGAGGTCGAATATATCACATTATTTATATGGAGGGTTAAACAAATTATATGAATTTTAGCCCTTGAAGGAATTGAGAAAATCATAAATAAAAGTATAAATCTATAAGCCTTGCCGATAAAAAAGGTTAGATGAATTCAATTAACAAAATATTAAATGTGTTCTAAGCTCTCAATTTCAGCAAAACATCCCCAGTGGGATTGAATTACAAAGTGTATAATCATTGCAAAGAGCAAAAAAAAAAAAAACAAAAGAAACACCCCCAAAAGTGAGAAAATCATTAAGAATATCTTAAAAGAAGAGAAACTCAAAAGCAATTCTCGTTAATGATCAGAGCTTATCAGGGAAATTTTTACTCTATCAAAGAAATATAATAAAAATATTAAACTAAGGGACAGTGGCACGGGGATCTATAACCTCGGCATTCTGGCCCTCAATATGTGATGCCATATGATCAGATTCTGAGTGGACATCTTGGAGGTCAGAAGGATTGGTGTTAGGATTGTCTTCTTCATCAAAGGGAATGATGTCATTTAAGAAATGAACCTCACTCTCTCCCTACTTTTGAGAGGCAACAACTAAAATTTTGCCTCGATATAGATTCATCCATTCAATAACATCTTCAATTGTAGCCCGAAGCTCCAAATTCAACTTATTTATGTCAAAATTTTGGATTTCAAGCTCATTCTTATAAGTTTGAGCTTCTTCTACTTTCTATTTAAATTTCTCATCGGCCTCAGTCTTATTCTTCTATAATAGCTCAGAAAGTGCTATAGCTTCTTTAAGCTGATTTTTATAGAGCTTCAATTGTTACTCCACATAACCAACTTTATTTTGCAATGTTCTCTCTCTCTCTTTTAATTATCTTTTCAGCGAGGAGTATCGATGACATAGGTGGGTCATGAAGTCATTGGCCTATGAGGAAAACCAAAATTAATCAGAAAAAATAAACAAATGATAACAAAAGAAGATAAAAACGAAGCTTGGTACCATTTGAAAATAGTGGGACATTAGATATATGCATTGGAAATCAGTCAAACCGCTCATAAAATTAACATTACCAATATTATGGATAAATCATTTAATTTTAGAAGCAAAGCCCAACCAAATAATAATAATAAAATTAATAATTTTCAAATTTACAATTATAAATAGAAGTTGATTTGTTAACTTGAGTGAAGAGCAGAGTTGTAGAGGCCTGAGTGGAATTATCTATCAAATCACTAAAAGCAAGAAACAAAACTCCAAAAAGAAAAATACATATTAACCACTAAACAAAAGCAAAGAGACACTAATACTCTGCCAACGTAGTTGCACATTTACAACCATCCTCCATCACGAGGAAGACAAATATATAATAAATTAAAAACAAAGACTATAAGGATGAAAAGGAAGAAAGTATGCTTTTTTTTAACAAAAACACCTGAAAAAATACAAAACATCTACCAAAGAACAAATAATTCATACCTTCTTATTATAACCCTTCTCTAACCATTGATCCTCTCACCGCTCAAAAGCAAAGGAAAAAGTCATTATCTTCAAATAGAAATAGAAAATCACAGCAATCAAGAATAGAAACCACAACATAAAATGAAAAATCAAGTACCTCGTCCATCATCCATGGGAAATCCAACAAAGACAAAATCTAACAAATAACAATAAAGGTTGATGTTCATTCTTTGAATCCAAGAGTCTGAAACCAGATTCACAACAAAAGGCATCTAACTGATTCAATAATTAAAAGCCATAAAGCTAATTAAATTAATTTTTCAAAATAATTATTTTAAATTAGTTTTTTTTTTCTTTTCAAAATTAAAAGATAATCAATAAATGGCTCTTGACAAAGTATACCCATAAGCAAACCAAAATAAATTACATCATAAAAAAAGATATGAAACACGCTTTTATTGAGCTTGAAACCTTCCTTGCATGATTTGAAATGGAAGGATAAATCTAAATCATGAACATGCAAGCCTAAAATTTGATATAATTTCCTTAAGCATTCATCGGTGGCTATGACCTAACATCGCATATCAATGAGAACAAGTTCCAGACCAATCTTGCATCCCAAAGGCCATGGAGGAAGAAGAAACAAAAATACAATGGAGCAAAACCATGGTAGAATCGTTTTACCATCCTATTATTTACCCCAAAGCTTAGAACAAAAGAATCTTAGCATAAAGAAGATAGAATATCGATAGAGAGAGAAAATGCATGGGGAAAAAGCACCTCAACGAGAAAACAAAGCTATGTATTTATTAGGAAAACGATGTCGTTTCATAACGTAATTGACACGAAAAGACTACTTTAACCCTGAAAGCAAATTTGCTTGGACAATTGGATCAAAAATTTGTACTATAGATATGTTACCTCCTTTAATATACTAGTTTTATTTTCTAACATGTTTCACATATTATTGTTGTGTCTCGTTAAACTATAGTGACATTATTTTTTAAGAAGTAAGTATAATTTTTTAAAGATTATAAATATTTTCTATTACTAACATCATAACATATTAAATAAAAAAATATTATTCTTTATAAAATTAAAAATTTCTCAGTATTGAAAGTATAATATAAATGAAATTTTTAATTTTGTGATAATATAAATTTTTTTAGACTTTTCATTTTTTTGGTTAAAGTGTAATGATTTTTTTTTTTGTTATTTTGTGTATAAAATGATAGGTTTATAGTTTAGCTTTATTTAGTTATTTAGTTCAATTTAAAAAAAATCCTGTAACTACTCATTTAAAATAAATAAATAAATAAATATTATAGGGTAAAGGGTCTTTAAGACTCCTGAACTTTCAAAAAGGGTTTTCTGCAGTACTTCTTACATTTTCGGTGTCTGAAAAGCCTTTTGTTAATGGAACCCCTAACGGGTTCCGTTTGTTCTTCATTTTTCCAAAATTTTCATCACTTTCTTTCATTTTCCTTAGAACTAAACACTATAGTTTATCTCGAAATTCATATTTTTTTCATTTTTTTCTTATATTTGCATCACTTTTCACGCTTCAATTTTGAGTTTTGGTATTCAAACTTCCCCATACTGAAAAATAAGATCTCCCTCACGTGCTCTCCTTATCCAATAACTAAACCCTAGCAGCCAATGTCACAAACCTAGTCGACCTCATCTCACTCCACGCTAGTCGTTCAATCGTTCCAGACCATTGTCCATCCCTCCTCAACCGTCGACAGCCATATTCCTAACAGCTTTTCAACCATTTCAATCTCGAACCCCTTTCCTCTCAATCCCAAACCCCGTTCTATCTGAACTTGTTCCTACACACTTCCAATCTCGAACCCATTTCCTCTCAAACCCAACCAAGTCTCAACCAACTCTTTCTCAGACTATGAACCACCATGCCTGACCTCCCAACTGATCCATTTTAGCCCCTTACCTCAAATCCATTTTCTTCCTAACACAACAGGAAACCTCTTCAACCCGACCCGTTTTTCACATCATTTCATTTTCTTTTATAGAGATGGAATTAAAATAAAAGAAAAATGAAAAAGATGATGATAAAGATGAATATGAAGTATGAGGAAGTAATTTTTATTCATAGAATTAAAAGAACAAGAAGATGAAAATGAAGAAGAAGAAGAAGAAGAATAAGAAAGATAAAAAAGATAAAACGTAGCAATTAAAAGAAAGTTCATGGAACCGTTAGGGTTCCATTAAAAAAGGGGTTATTGGGTACCAAATTAATAGTTAAGAGGTTTTTCAGTTATCAAAATGGCCAGAAGGGTTACAGAGAACCTTTTTTGAAAGTTTAAGGCCTTAGAAATCCTTAACCCAATATTATACCAATAAAATTATAATATCCCTCTAAAAAATTAGGCAACATATATTATTAAGCCCCTGAACTATAACGCATTATTGCCTTAAGCTCTTCTACATCTATTACATTCTATTAAACCTCTATTAATTCATTTTTGGGCTAAGGGTCTCTTAAGCCCTAAACTTTCAAGAAAAGCTATATTTAGCCCTTATGAGCTTTTTAGTACTTAATTTAGCCTTAAACTCCTAATAAGGCTAGTATAAGCCCCAAACCCCATCATACCCTAATGTTGCTAATAGATCACCATTCACCACCGTCATCTCCCTTCATTATAGGCGCGAAAATAAATAGCCTAAACTTCCCACTCTTCACTAAACTCCTTAACTCTCATTAAATACCTATTGGGACATGATAAATCAACCTTAGCCCTAATCACATTTGCCAATGGCCTCCCTCTTCCTCTTCCAAAATTCTCAAATCGTGTCTTCATCTTCAACCTACTCATCAACATATAACCATGTCTTCCTCTTTAACTTATTCATTAGTTAACACAAGGAGCAGTATGATATAAACTGACAAGATAATTGACCTCATGCACATGCCACCTACCTACTACTATGATCAGCCAACTCAAGCCTGGACAGTCTAGAAGAAAACCAACCTAGGTATAAGATTTTATGGGTGTTGAAAATACAATGTAAGTAATTAATTAAAGAAAAATGTTAAATTTATTTTTTTTGTTATTGCTAAAATTAATTTGTGGTTTCAACAAGGTGGATGTAATTATTTTATTTGGATTGACATGGAGATGGGTCAAAGGGTGAAAGACGTGATAAATGATCTTGTAGGTGAGAGGAACAAACTGAGGAGGGAGAAATATGATGTTGAGCATGCTCAGGCTACTGCTGCACAAAGAAGCCCTATTGCTACTTCTGATGATGGTGATGAATTGACTTTCAGCCTTGAGTATTTATTTAAGGTGAATAACCAGATGGAAGTTGACATTGAGTACTTTATGAAGAAGAATAATGTTTACAAGCTGGCTTTAGTTGTTTCATGGGGCATTATTGTGTTGGCAGTGCTTTGGTATGTTTTGAACTAGTGTGCAGGTTGGGGTTTTGGCCAAAATTGAAAATTAATTATATTTGAAAGGTTTTTTTTGAGAGCTTCATTGTAGGACTTTTAATGAAGCAATTTTTTATTTATTTGCTTTTCATGGCCTGTAAAATTTGTTATGTGTTAGCTAAAAATGATTGTATCCAGTGGCTATTAAGCCATTTTATTTCAATGAAATTCATGGTTATTATGGTAAATCTTTGATTTTTTTTTACTTAATTGTGTATTGTGGTTATTGTTAGATTAAGATTTCCAATAGTTTGGCCTTGCAATATGCAAAACACAAATGCATTCTGCAAATACCAATACCAGTAACATAATTCATTTTGTAGACACCAATACTAGTACCAAAATGCATGCTACAAATTACCAATACCAATACCATAATACATTCTACAGATTACCAAAAACCCCTGCATTATAATTACACTAAATGCTTTACAATATATAAAACAAAAAATTACACAAAAGTAGAATCATCAATTAATAAACTGAAATGATGATACTTTAAATATAATCCAAAATACAACCAAAGTATCATAATTGGAATGAGTGGTGCCTTTTGAACTTGAACACATTATTGAAGTTCATTTAGAACCTTTATTGCCAAGTTAATGTAATAGACAAAAAAATCAATCCTAATTGGTTCCTTTTGAACTTGATATGAATCCAAGTTCATTTGGAACCTCTACTGCCTAGTGTTTGAAGAAGACAAAAAATATAACAAAATATTACATCAAAGTATCAATTAGGGCCAGCATTTGTACTTGTTGTTATACCTGCATTACTGCTATATGTTATTATAGAGGCTAGCATTTCACAACTCCATGTCTCAATGTATGCATCCTAGATGCATTGTTTGTTGTTTCTGCTACTTGCACCAATCTTTCTCATCCTAGTAATCCTCAGTTCTTCAAGATTCCTCCAAGTGATATCAAGCTTACCTTTCCACTTCAAGTTAGATGAAGGCTCACCATCCTCAATAAACTTGATCTTCTTTCTATCTAGGACAACAATTGAAGACCCCTTATTCCTGATAGGCAACTTTACTCTTGACAACCTATACCTAAATGTGTACTCATAGGGCACTTAAACATTTTCTGTCTTTATACGTTCTTAGCCATCATAGATGGTCTTATTCACTCCAAGTGTAAGCTTAATGAGATTAAAAGAAATTCAGTTATGCATTCAAGCTAACACACACAATATATAGCAATGAAACAAAAAAAAAAAAAATTAAGCCAGTGATAACATACATAATGCACTATCTTGCCAATATCTTCATCAATCCAACATCCCATTTCACCTAACTTTTGCTTTCCTCTATGATCATTGACATTATTAGCAAATGATACTTTCCTTTTTATGGTTTGTTGCTTCAATAATATAAGAAAAAATTCATAACCAGACAATCTTAATACATTCAAGTACATAGTAACACAATAACAAACCTTAGCATTTTTGAAGTTGTTGCAACTGTATATTGCTATGTCTCATGTTCATTTTGTGCTTGTGGTTGTGATTGTGTCTCAAGTTGTGGTTCTTTCAATTGTGTCATAATTGACTAGCATTTAAGAAAAGAAACTTAGTTATCAAATATATCAATAACATTTAACACAAACAAGGACATTGGGAGAGCATATTACCTCAATAAGTATAGAAGGAGTTTGAATTTCCTATGACTCCAACACCTCATCAGTAGTAGTTAACATGAAGTATGTGTCATCATTAGAGTTATTATGCACGTCCTCATTTTGTTATGCCTCTAAGACCTCATCATTGTTGTCTACTATTCTTACCTTTCATTTATAAGTAGCCTTGTTGTGTCATGGTTCCTTGCAAATAGAGCATGTCCTGACTGTATCTTTCTTAGTTAATTTACCAAATCTAAACTTCTGCCTATTCTTCCTAGGTCTACTAAGCATTTGTATAAAAGGTGAAGGGCCCATTGGCTTATATTGACTTATCTTCCAAAACTTAGACCCTCTCACAGGTAACATGTTATATGTATATGCCCTCAACTAAGTTTCTTTATTATACCAGTTAGATATGAGGTTTATGGGGTCCTTCTTATCATATAGGATACCACTGATGGTATAAGGGCAAGGGATTCCAACGACATCCCATGATCTATATGTGTAAAATCTTTTTATAATTTCCACACAATATTGATTTTCACCATGACTGGCCTTATAGTCATTATCCTCATTAAATAGGATGTCACATTCAACGCTTAAAGTGTAATTGACATCATACATAATCATGCATTCATAGGACCATTCACATCTTTATTTTTTTGACAGAATTCATATTCTTAATAATCTTTTTCATTACCTTTCTCCTAATCTCCTCTAAAAGGCTAATGATTGACTTACCTCTGGCATCATTGATTCATGCATTAAAAGACTCAATGATATTATTTTCTATAGCATCACATGAGCACCAAGTACTACAGTAAGCCCTACACCACTTCTTTGGGTTGTATCTACCAATTCTTCAACACATTTCTTCCCATGTTCCTTAACCATGACCTTAAGGTTATCTATAAACTCTTATTCATATGTGCTCCATGCACATATTTAGAACTTATTTCTCAACTCCCCTTCTAGACATTTCTTAAACCAATTTGCATAGATGTGTCTTACATACCATCTATGTTCAACAATAGGTATTACCTCCCTCATTGCATTCAACAAACCCTGCCAAAACAAAAATAAAATAATTAAACATAAACAAAAATTTTAAAGAACATAAGTTGTAATTAGAATAGGATTGTTTCACTAATTACCTTTTATAGGTCAGATACAATAGTTACATCTTCACCCCCGTTTAGATTCATTTGGTTCTACAAACACCTAAATAACCACACCCAATTCACTAAATTTTCAACTTGAACCATTGCCCATGCTATTGGAAACATGTTATTATTTCCATCCCTACCAATGGCAGAAATGACTTGACCTTTGCATACTCCTCTAAGGAAACATCTATCAAGGCCAGTAATAGGCCTGCAACTAGCTTTTCAACCTTCTTTACATGCACTAAAGCAGACAAACATTCTCTATAATACCATTTTCCCTTTCTCTTATTTTATAGGGTCAATTTGAACAAAACATTCACTTTCATGACTAAACTGCTTTATTTCGGCAACATAAGCCTCAAGACTTGCGTACTCTATCTCATAATTTGAGATTAACTCCTTTTTTACTCTTTCCTTAACCCCCTTTCAAATTTTATGTGATATATTCATTTTTAGATTACCCTTCAGCTATTTCTTCAATTCTTTAGCACTTGTCTTTGGGTTGTCCTTCAGTTGCTTCTTGAAATAGCCAACCAATATATCTGTAGTTGACCTTAAATTTTTAAAAATCCTTCCATAGTTATCCCTTTTAATATACGTCTTCACATAAAGGCTCATTAGGGCTATTCCTACTTACAAATAAAAGGAAAGGACACTGAGCTTCACATTTTACCCTCAGCCTTGAAGCTTCATTCTCTGCATATTGCAAATTCTTTCCAGTCTCATGAGCACACTTAGAGACCCTCAACTTTACTTCATGTATATTAGAGAATGACATTCCTACATATAAATAAGGGCACTATCCATCCTCTATTATTGGTTCATCATATTTTGAACCATTTGTATCCCCATCATCCTCATTGATTGCTTCTCCACATCCCCATTGATATCTTCAGCATCATCTTCATTGATGGGAGGCATTTGCATATTCCTATCACCAATAGGGTAAGGGATCTAATTATTAGTTGTTGCAGTAGTATTTTTCTTCTTATGGTAAGCAATCCAATTAGATCCCCTTCATTCAATGATATTAGAATAAGTTGTCTGACTTTATTAAGAACTGCCATTCAGTATCTCTTGCACATGTTCGTCAGATAATAAATCCTTTTAATACTTGTCATCCAAACCATTAGATGGTGGCGCTTCAGGCCCATTATCTACAACTTTTGGCTCATCCATGGGACATATGTGGATCTTGTTCCCTTGCCCAACCCTATGGCTTAGCTTAATCACATTT
Organism: Codiaeum variegatum; assembly: GCA_948294925.1. Classification (NCBI taxonomy): domain Eukaryota; kingdom Viridiplantae; phylum Streptophyta; class Magnoliopsida; order Malpighiales; family Euphorbiaceae; genus Codiaeum; species Codiaeum variegatum. The sequence continues at coordinate 9,803 of CAOJBK011134817.1, read as the reverse complement.
GCATCATTTTTCACACATACAAATTCACTCACACTATTTTTCTTTATATAAACCTTAGTAGAATCAGAATACCCAAATTTCTCTTTGTATCTTATTTTCAAGTAGTTATTGACAATTTGTCTATGTTAGCATCTTCCAAAACCACAACCTCACCATTCAAATAATGTCTTTCTGGTCCCCTTATCCAAGTGCCTCCATAGTGTATCAAGGGTCAATAGATATATTCATCCTAGGAACAAGCAGGTTTTACTGTCATTATTCTATTTAATTCACATAATACATCTGTAAAAGGTATTTTATAGTAACACCAATAACAAAAGATACCCCATTCATGTGGCCCTGTCCACATGAGTTGTTCACTTTTCAGGAGACATAGTCAATTGTTTAATGATAACCATTCTCAGTTACATATCACTTAATATGCAAAATATAATTAGAAACATTAAAAAAATCCATTTGCTTTTAGTGTGTTCCCTAAATTCCTATTTAAATAACCCAAAAAGTAACTCACAATCAACACAAATACAGGGACACGATAGAACCACCATAGGTAAAAGATAAATGCATTGAAGTAAAATAAAGATAAGGACCTTTTTTACCTCACCAGTGATTCCCTTACCAGCTAAACCAGTGATAACTCAGTTTCAACCACCAAAATCCCTACTAGATTACTACGAACACAATATTTACTTGATTAATGAAGCTTAATTTGCTTGATTTAGGTTTAAAGTGAATTTTCGTCAGTGTTTTTGGTGTTTAATGGCTTAAGCTTTGCCATTACTATGTCTACGACTGTGGTAGTTAGAGTAATGGATGGAAGTTAGTGGTAAATAGTTGGAGATGACGGTGGAGAAGGTAAAGCCATTTCCAACATTAGGGTAGATAGGGTTTGGAGCTTATACGGGCTTATTTAGGTACCAAAAAGCTCATAAGAGTTGGAGAAGACTTTTTTTTTGAAAGTTTAGGGGCTTAAGAGACCCGAGTCCTTTATTTTCTTTAAATTTAAGTCCTTCAATATTTATTTTTATTGCATTAAGGACTTTTTAATAGAAAATTCTTAATCAGTGAACGACGTTAATTAAAATAATTAAAAATATTAAAACTCCCAATTCAGATAAAATTTGGATTGTGGTATGGATGAGAAATGACGGTGTTTGCACCATAGCATAAACTTAATCCCTAGTAGTTGCCTTCTTCCTTGTTATCCCCTTCTTTGAATCCTTTACCCATATTATATTCTTTGAATCTTATTAGAAATTTCAATTCTTTTTTCAATAAATCTTCTCACACGATCTTACAAAATAACAATGGAAAAAGACATAAATCTATGTTATGAGATTTGAATCCTTCGTAGCTTCGTTGATAGATTTGAATCCGTTCAATTCTTCGAATCCCATAGCAATGGTGTCCTCTTCTACATAACATTGCCCATCGAATTTTCTTAAGAGAAAAGTGTGATTTTTCTTTTTTTGTTTTAGAGTTTAAGGGATTCAACAAGGGGCTCATCTAATTATTAGAGAAAAATGATGTATTAACACTAATGTAAGCCTTGGGTCTCACTCCTCCAATCCATTGTGTTGTGGTAGTTCACTATCGAGTTTTAGCACCGGAGCTTGATTTGAGGCTAGATTGAAGCAATAAGAAGATAGTGATGCTTATTAGGTTGAATTAAGATTTCAATTTATCTTTAATTCAATTTCAACTTACGTTTTGTGATTTTTAGTTTTTTATTAATTTCTACCTCTTCTCTCTCTATCCCTAAAGTTAGAAATAGAAAAATAAAAAATAATATTCATTTTGTTAAAATCTTTTGATTTGATTAACCCAAAATCATTGTGTTTGAAGATTTTGATTCTTGCTTTGAATTAGTATTGATTACTGCATGTGAGTTATCCATTTCATTATGTTTTTTTGCCTTAGTTTTTCTATGATTCTTGAATTTCCAGATTGCTTTGTTTGTTCTTGAATTCCATTTGATTTTTAATTTGAGTTCATTCTTGAATTTCTAGTTTCACTTTATCCCATTGGTGTTGCATAGGTAATGGCAAGGTGGTCCTTCTCTTTCATAGATGGCATATATTTCTGATCTTTCACGCTCTATTAATAGAGAGTGAGTTTCACTCTCTAACTCTCTATTAAATAAGTTCTTAATATAATAAAAATGATTAATTATAATTTTGGTGTTTAAATTTTCATATTTTACTAATATGATGTCTCAACTTTTTAAAAAGTATTAATATGGCATTTTCGGAGTTTTTTTAATGTCACATCAATTTTTTAAAATATTAATTAACATTATTGCCCTTATTTAAATTATTGATTAATATTTTAATTAATTCAACTCAACTCAACTCAACAAAACATTAGTCTCAAGTTAATTGAGATCGGCTATATGAATTCACTTTCTTCACTCGGAGCAATCGTTAACCATATTATCGGAAATGTTTAGGTCTACCCCTCATTTTTTTATCCACATCTACTATAAAGTGTTATAATTATTTAACCGGTGCATTTAAAGGTTTACGCCACATATGCCCGAATCATTTTAGTCTCCATTATCTCATTGGATAAATTATATCGTTAATAGAATTTTTTTGTGGTGAAAAATAAATATTTGATTTTTCACGATGAAAATTCAACAAGGTATAATTTATTGATGAGATAAATAATAATATTATGAAAATAATTTTTATTAATAATTTCGATGATAATTATACTTTATATATTAAAATGATTATTCAATTAAGTTAATATGATTATTTACAAGTATTTTTACAATAAATTTCCAATTAAACACATATATAATTTTTTTCTTATTTATTTTTATTAAATATTTAAAGAAATTAGATTAATCTATTAATTTTTAAAATTTTTGATTTTTTAATTATTAAATAGAATTAATTTTATAATCTTCCAAATTATTTATTAAAATTAATTTTTTAATTTATGTTAATTTTTTTTCTTTTAGTTATTTTTTAATAATTAATTAGAATATTATTTAATAATTGAAATGAAATTAATAATGTCAATTAATATTAAAAAATTTAAAAAATATTATATTAATAATTTTTAAAAAGTTAAAATATTAAATTAAATAAAAAAGTTAAAATATCATATTAATAAAAATTGAAAAATTTAAATACTAAAAATATAATTAATTTTAATAAAAATAAATATTGAAGGCTTGATAGAATAAAAAATAAATTTAAAGGTCTTCAATCCCATACCAATTCCTATTAGCTTAACATAATGATTCCATATTAGGTGTTTATTTTTTTCTTTCTCACAGGTCACAAGTGAATGAGAGAGCCCAACCGACTGAAGACAGACGGAGCGGTGAAATTTGGACTGCGGCCGGCTGTGGTGATGAGCAGTTACTGTTTGGTGCTTCGAGAGAGACGGCTGTCAAGGCATTTTTGTAGAATTCTCAAGTCCTAAATCCATAACCCAAACCCAATCCATATCTTTACAAGCCCAATAATCCAGCCCACTCACACGGAGTCTCCTTCTTCCTCACGTATCTACACTATCAAATAGCTTGCTCATAATCCATTTAACAAATTGCAGGTTTGTATTGCCATTCGATCTGGTTTCCAAATCCTACAGATTCTCTTCCTTTTTACGTTGTCTACAGTTTTTCCTTCGTTATTTTAGGGTTTCCTTTTTTATCGGAGTTTTTTGTGGATCTTCGATTTATTATAAAGTTCTATTAAAAAATTAGGATTTATTTGTAATCTTTTCAAATTGAGAATTTGTTCTTATTGCTGGAGAAGGGAATCGTGGATTAACAAGAGATGAGATGAGATGAATGGCGTTGGTGTTATTCTCTTGTTTGGAAATTCAAACTTCTAAATCTTGGTTTAAAGATCTCGTCTAGTGGAGGTTAAGGGCTAAATTTCTCAAAAGTTTCTAAAACTTTTGGTTACTTGTGGTGAGATCTCACTTTTTTTTTTCTTCTCTTTTTTCTTTTTCAAAATGAAAGGGAAATAGTAATAAATCTTTCTTTATTGACAATAGGCAAGGATCTCCCTTTCCTTAGGTGGGATTCTTCTAATTTTGTCACATGATATTCTAAGATTTCATATGATATGATAGATTTGAAATTCATGGATCTCAACAAAATTTTATGAGTTTAGAAATTCATGCATCCAAAGAGATGGATTTTAAAATTCATGAATCATTGTTTATTTTTTCAAATCTACCAAAAGCTATATTAGAATTTATTGATTTTATAAAATCCACCATCAAAATTCATCATACTAAACAATTCCATAAATTCAAGTGGGAAGTGAAGAATTTTATGAGGATGGGATGGAAATGATACTTAATAACTCCATGCGAAACGGCATAGGAATTAGGTTTTCCCACAAAGGTGAGAATGGGGATGGAATATGATACTCTTGCTTCCATTTGCCCCATTGACACCCATTGGTATTTTTTACCTTTTAGTAATTTGGCATCATCTTGGATGGTGGGTAGACAAGCTAAGGGAGAGTAAGTAATGAAATAGGGAATGTATAGTTTTGTTTAAAAAGAGAGTAAATAATGGAAGGGGTAAAAAGCAACAATAGTTACTAAGTTTATACTAATGTTTTAAAATGGTCATTAAGCGGCAAATTTTTTTCAGATTACTCTCTAATCTTTGCAAAATGTTTCTAATATACGGTTACTAGCTACCACCGGTTCATTTTTCTGGCCGATCAGCTGACATGGCATGACACCTAATCCATAAATGTCGGACAAGACTAACATGTCAGACGACACATGGGATGACGTGCCATGCCAACATTTTTCAAAGGTTAGGGATTAATCTGAAAAAATTTGTCAGTTAGTGACCATTTTAAAATATTGGCATAAGTTAGTGATCACTGTCATCTTTTACCCAATGGAAGGGAAGGGAAGGGAAGGGAAGACTTACGTGTCTGTACCCCTCAAATGCTCATTTTTTAAGTGTAGGGGAGAGTAAGTTGGTAACTCCTATTTCAGGACGTAATTGAATTAGGATGTTCATTCATATTTGTTTCTAAAGTTAGAATGACTAAGATTGGACGTAAATTTGAATCTCATTTGATAAATGAGTCGACCTATGTTTTTAAACTAGGTCCATTTTTCAAATTCGATGATGGATGTCATGGGCCGAAGTTTTAAACGAGATAATCAATTGAAACACACGTCAAAGTGATGGGCGTTATATATCAAATTGCTCATTACAAAAGTTGTAAAGTTATATGTGGTCTAGATTTGTCCGTGGATCGATTGGCCAAGTCGAAATATAAGGATGCACAATATGAGTGAGCTCGATTATAGAGGTCTTATCAATATATTCGGTTTTGGCTTGTTATGCTTTTTACTAAAAGTTGATTCTTTACCAAAGTGAAACCTTTCAAACTTAAACACATATTAAATACTTGGACCTTGAAGATTTAGAAAGAATCTTAGGCTATTCTAGAGTTTGGGCTCAAAAGAGCTTGTTAGTCTTGTTTAGACACTAGCCAAGGTCATCTAAGTTCAAACTAAGAATGATCTTTGACTTGAATGATTTGTTTTTCTCGTGCACACTTTTGGCTTTCCCCTTTTGACTCCTTTTTTGAACTTATAATTATACACTTGCAGATAGACTACAATTGAGCATCATGGAGAACAATAACTTCACTTTCAAAGTGGGTCAAGATGCAGAGGCAAGGACTTTTGAACCAGGTTATCGTGGTGCGTGGTTCCGTTGTAAGGTATTATTCATCATAATAATTAAATTGTGCATACAATCAAATCTTTCAAGTGCATTCATATGGATTCTCTGTTTCGGTTATTACAACACAATCAACTTCCCTTTTTTACAAGGGTTAATCTAATAAGGAAGGTCTTTTTTATTTTGATTTATTAGCCTAAGAAGTTCAATGATGTTACTATGGTTAGAGCAATTTCTTCAACTAAGTTTATCATCTAGTTTGTACATCATGTTCATCATGATACTTGAATGATGCGTACAAATTCTTTGAATGTGCTAATTTGGACTCCTTGTTGTGGTTTGCAACACATAAAACTTCCTTTCTTTACAAAGGGACAAACAAATTTTGAAAGGCCTTTCTTTTTGGGAGATACCATGTTTATTAGCCAAAGAATTCTAATGAGGATACTATGGTTAGAGCAACATCTTTAACTAAAAAGGCTTAAATGATCAAGTGAGTGCTCAAGTTATGGAGGTTTAAAGATTTGGTTACTGAAAGTGATAAAAGCACCATTTGCTTGGAGCTTTGGGTGTAAAGGACTATTGGGGCGTATGTATAGGTGGGAGTTCTAGAGCTTACGCTCAAGGCATAAAGCAAAGGCGTGTGTGAGTGACCAGAGTCACACAAAAATTACGACATTTAGCCCAACATGGACAACTATTTCGTAGTAATGATAAAATATGACATTGATAATTTTGAAATCCATGAAGCTAGAAGTATGTTTATAGTTATAACTCCCAATACATGGAGATTATGAATACATGGAGTCAATCCTATTTGGGGATAATTTCATATTTTATTGGAAAATTTCTGAAGATGCAGTCCCTAATTGCTTTGAGTGTAGAAAGTGAACTCATATAGACGATCTTAATTAACTCGGGACTTGGACTTAGTTGAGTTGAGTTGTCTTGGAAAATTCATGAGTTTTGGCTTGATGTGCTCAAAGTGAGGCTCATTGAAGGTAGGTTTTTTTCCTTCTAAGATTTCTTAATGAACTTAAATGTCAATCTCATCAAAACCCAAGTCATTCACTAACTCCACATCAGATGATACATGGACCTTATCTTGCTATATAATAAGCACATTTCAATGATCTCTATAAGTAGCCTTTGCACAATTCATTATGGACTTCTTCAATCTGTTGAAATCTTTCATATTTTTTCACATTCTCTATTCTCTATTCTCTATTTGCTCCTACTTGAATGCATTAATAACTGCATGGGCCACTACATTGTTTACTTATATCTTGGTGTATCAAGACTATAAGAGTTTATACTTTACCTTTTTTTTAGTTGCCACTTTTGCTTTTGAGTTCATTGAGGGTGCTCACTCCTCTCATGTCCTCTCTATCTCTTCTTGGCATGTTATTCTATGTAACTTTGCCTTTCTCTTAATTACTTATGGACCTTTTCTTCTGCAACCTTATATTCCACCAATATTGGCAAAGATACATACTTTTGCTCTTATACTAATCATGTTTGGCCATTTTTCTCCCTATTCTTTTTGAAAGGCCATTTTACACTTTCTATTTGTCACAAATATTCATTTGCCCCTATACTTGGCATTTTTGTTATATTATATCTCCTCAATGCATAGTCAGTGGCGCATGTGATTTGCGCTTTGCAATTCACGTGCACAATTCAACACGTGTGAGGAAGTATATTGTAACAAAAATGATAAGTATACATGCAAAAATGATCATTTGAAAAAGTCATGTGGAAAGTGACCAAACGTGACAAATATTTAGAGGAAATTATGTATTTTGCTATTAAATGTTAATTAAGATTGTTTTTATGCGATCACCAAATATAAGTTTTTTTTATCACCTCAAAACTTATAGGGCTTTAGCATTGTAATTAAATAGAAGTGGTTTGTGAACTTAGGTTAACACTTTGTTCGGTATAAATGAATTCTATAAAATTTTGTGGAATTCATTTGTAATTCTAAATTCTTGTGTTTAATTTAAATGAAAATTCATTTGGAATTCTAAATGTTCAAATCCATAAAATTTATGACAAGTAAGGGCCTGTTTGTTACCTTTTTCGTTTCCTGTTTTCAGTTTTTCAAAAAACAAAAGCAATATTTTGAAAATTAGAATTTGTTGTTTTTGGTTTTCTATTATCTGTTTTTAACTTGTTTTTGAATAAAAATGAAATAAATTGTTAAAAATATATTTTTTTAGTAATATTTTTCATATTTGTATTTTTAAAATTTGAAAACAGAAACAAAAAACCACAGTGATATCGAACGGGCCCTAAATCAATTCTACAAAAATAGTTGGAATTTGCAAATGAATTCTATTTGGAATTTATTTGCGAATGAAGTCCTCAGTGAATTTGAACCAACACTATATAAATATTTTATAGTCTATTGCTTTCCAATATTCAACTCAACAAAGTCTTAATTTCAAGTTAATTGGAGTTGACAGTCTATTGCTTTCCAATATAATGATAAATTCTATTTTGGTTTAGATGGAGGTTATTTATTTCTCTAAGTGATTCTTTATGGTTTGTACTCTTAACTAATTCATGTCTTTCATTAGATTAAAAAGGTTTGTCGCAAAAAAGGTAACATGAGGTATGCCGTGGATTACTACGACTTTCCAGATGAAAGTAAGTTGCCTTTGGGTTTACCTATATTATTTTTGTTCATTGTTTTTTGTCCTTATTGAGGTCTTGTGTCATTGTATTCTTGGAGTGGCTATGATAATCCAAATTTCTTCTTTTTTTTTTGTATGTTAGAAAAAGCATAGTTTACTTTCCCCTTTTTTGGGTTAAAATCGATTATTATATTTTCAAATATATTATTCAATATATTTACGAATAATGTAATTCAAGAATAACTAATACCCTTAATGGTCATAAGGGAAAATAGCTATTGGAAAAAAATCTTAATCTTCATGTGAGAGCAAGAGTTAACTCTAAGTTGTGGATGGAGAAAGTAGTACTTTATGTGAAAATGTATGCTTGCACTTATAGGCCATTTTTGATTTGTGGAATAGAATAGAATGATAATTCCTATAGAATTGAATGAGTAGGAGAGAAATGCTAAGGGCTTGTATGATATTGATGTTGGAAGCTATAAAAGGCGTTTAGAATTTTCTTGATTTAATTGAATAATTTTTCTAAGACTTTTCCAAAGATGTTTTGAGAAAAAATCAACCTACCTGCTTCTTGAAAAACAATTTTGAGAGAGCTTTTTTAGACACATCCTAAATATCCTCTCCTTCTCTCCTTCTCTTGTTGTCTTGTCTATTTGCTTAATGTCACATAAGCTATATTAAAATACATTAGCCACAAACCTAGTTTATGTGTTATCACGTGAATGGAGAAGGTAAAATGAAGAAATTATGTAGCATTTCTCATGAGTAGAAATAGAATAGCTATTCCTAAATAATTTTTATATTAGTATTTTGTTCATGACTTTGTGTTAGCTATTTTTATATAAAATTACAATGAAATATCATGTGTGTGTGTGTGTTCGGTGCGCGTGTATCTAAGTGGTTGGGGTGGTGGTGATGATTGGTCATTGATGATGGGTGGTAGTTGTGGTGGTGGATGGGTGGAGGTGGTGGATGAGAGAAAATGCTATAAAGTAAATTTAAAATGGTCAAGAAAATATTTTTTTTTCCTTCAATCATCATGAGATATGTTCTTCACAAAATTGAAAAGTACTGATTCCATGTAATAACTATTCTTTGCTTCAATTTGAATCAAATTTCTACACGGAATGGAAAAAGTATTCTATTCTTTGGCTATTCCATGATTCAAATATGGTCATGGTTATATTTGTCCAAAGCATGTTTAAACTGCCTAGTAGATGTAGTAATTGCTGAACTTTTACTTATCCACGTTAAATGCATAATCTAGTCATTGTCATGGTTATAGATCTTAATGTTAGATGAATGTCAATGGATGAGAGGTTGTAGTTTGTTGATTTTTATTTGAACTTAATGTCCTTCATATAATTATTGTTTTTTTCAATTACACAGAATTGGAATGGATGCCACTCTATCGAAGGCCTGCTAAATCCAAGGATCCAAAATTGGTGTTGCGCCCTTGCTTTCCTCCTGTTTAT
>CAOJBK011134438.1:0-15550 GCA_948294925.1 Codiaeum variegatum | reverse complement strand
TTGTAATTCTATTATGTACAGGCTTAGACTTTTTTTTTTATCAAGTAAAATCAACATGTTTCTTCTAACAAAAAAAAATATATTAATCTCTTAATTAATAGTATATCTTTATAAGTATATGATTGATCTTAATTAATGTATTAATCGATCTCTTTGTCAATATCTATGCAATATACGATCGATCTCTTAATTAATGTATACAATTAATCTCTTAATTAGTATAATAACATGTAACGTGATCAAATGCATAAATTTACATTAGAAATACATCTCATTAAACTAAACTACATTATACCATACTGAAATTACAACTAATTGCAAACATAAATGCAATAGGTTCAAGCCATATACATTGAGCTTCACAAAAACTCCAAATGGTTAAACTAAAAATCTACCTCTTTAAGCCAAGATTGACTAAAAGCATACCAAAATAATCAAAATTATAAACTTTTTGAAAAAGTAAATATTTTTTATTATTCCATGGAGGAAATCTAAACCAAAAATCAGTTAAAAAACTTATGTTTGCAATTGATTTATGATGTGAAAATGTATCAAGTGAGAATTTTCCATGGTACTTTCCAATCCCACTTTCTCCAATTCCTCCAAATGGTAATGTATCAGCTGCATACTACAATTAAAATGTGATTATTAAAATCAAATCGAATTGAAAATTTAAAAAATCAAAATTTAAATTTTCATTAAATTAATCCAATTGAAAATTTTAGTTCAATTCAATTCATTGCTTGTTAACATTTTACGTTTTAGTCTTTTGGAAAATTGGACTTGTTAATGGTAATATATATTCATTTTTCAATTGAACATTTTTAATTAAAATCGAAACTTAAAATAAATCAAATTGAACTAAATCGTTTGATTTCATTTGAATTTTTTTCCCAATTTACCTGAAAAAATGCGTCATTGAACACTAAGCTTCCTGAAGATGTTTCTGCAACCAATCTTCTCTTAAATCGTTCATTTTTTTGTAAAGGCATAAATTGCAAGTGGTTTAGGCCTTGAATTTATAAATTCTATACTTCAATATTCTCTAACTGTAAAAGCAAAAAAAAAAAAAACACACACACACACAAAATATACAATTAAAATAAAAATATAACAAATATTAATTAAATTTTTTTAATAAAAATAAAATTTTCAAAAATTAGTATTTGAGATAATTAAAAAATTGTTAAACTTAAAAAAATAAATAATAAGTAAAAATCAATTTTACTCAATAAAAATAAATTTTAATAAGTAAAAATAAAAATAAATTCAGAAAAATCAGTAAAAGTAAGTTCAAAAAAGTATTAAAAATATCAATTATAATCAATAAAAATAAATTTGAATGAGTAAAAGTAAATTCAATTAAATAGAAATCAATTATAGAGAATATAGTCTAATAATATTAAACTTGCAGTAATTATAGGAAGCAATGGACCAAAAATTTCTTTTGTCATTATTGATGAATTAAGGGGAGGATCTAACAAGATTATTGGCTCAATAAACCTGCAAGTTGAGAGCTTAGTTAATTACTAATACAAATTTAAATAATTCTAAATGATGTAGGACTTATTTGACATTGCTGTTAGAGACTGTAAAAGTGCTTTTAGAAATTTTTTTAATTTAATTGAATGATTTTTTTTTTTAAATTTTTTCTAAAACTGTTTTTTCAAACATGTTTTTCGAAAAACATCAATTCAACTACTTTTAGAAAAAATAATTTTTCAAAAACACTTTTAGATAAAATATAAAAAATTTTGTCCAAAAATACTTTTGGCGAACTCAATGTCAAACGCACCTGTGATTACATTTTGTATTACTTTAAATTAATAAGGAAAAGAGAAGAATGACAAATTATCTTCATCCATTGAACCACCATAAACAACAGATTTTTTTACCATTACATCACTTAGAAAATTCTTTAATCTTTGGAAATGTTGATGATTAACAATTCTTGCAATTGTATTTGTTTCTCTTGGGTTATCTCCAAACATTTTTATAATGGAACCCTTCATTAAATCCACCTGAAAATAGAGCATAAAACATTTCAAATTCAAATTGCATGTATATATAGTTTGTATTTGGATAAATTACTTTTTAGTCCTTAGATTTTTACTAAATTAATACTTTAGTTCCTATATTTGACGAAATCAATAATTTAGTCATTCTATTTTGAGTCTCTCTATCCTTTTATTTTGTATCTTCCCATTAGGATTTTTTTTGTGAAATGGCTAAATAAACAATAAATATAGTCGAAATACAACTGACTAAATGTATAAACTTAAAAACAAATCATGCAATTAGTCAATTATTTTGCAAAAATAAATTACAAAATTTATACCTTAAAAAATTGATTGAATAAGCATAATTTTTCAAGTGTTTGATTTCAATCAGTCATATTGTAATTATATACATTGTCCATTTTGCCATTTCATAAAAAAACATAGGAAAGATATAAAACAAAAGGATCGAAATACTAAAGTATTAGTAAAATCAAAATAAAATGATTAAATTGTAAATTTTGCCAAATATAAGATTAAAATATTAATTTGATCAAAATTTAAAAATTAAATAGTAATTTACTCCTTATATTTTCTTGAGGAAAAAAAAGACAAATTTTATTATTAAGTCCTTAAACTATATGTATTTACTGTTTTAAGTCCATCGATTGTGTTTCTATTGAAACTTTTTACATTTGTTTATGAATTTATTGAGGACAAATTTAATTTTTTTTTAGAAAGCATAGTCACTTTAAAAATGTTTTTTTTTTTTAAATGGATACTTTAAAAATGTCAAAGACTTAATAAAACAAAATAAATTCATATGGACTGTAAAAAAAATCATATGGCCAATTGGGCTACGGGTAGTCGAACCCGAGACTTCTCGTTTTCAATAACAATACTCTTGTCACTTGAGATAGGCCTCAAGTATATTTATTTTATTTAATTAATCCTCAATAAAATAAAAAATAAATATATGAAAGAGTAGAATAGAATACAACCAATAGTCATAGTAAAACAAACACATGTAATTTGGAATTTAATAATGTGTTTTGCTAAAAATAACAAATAGATTTTTCAATTTTAAAAATAGATTAAACAAAGGTAAAATATTTTTTTAATATAAAATTTTCAAAATTTAAACTGTAAATTTATTTGGTCCTTATTTTATCATGTTGGGTAAAATTGATCACGGTACCATTGTAGTTTTCTGTTTATTTTTTATTTTATTTTTTAATTTTAAAAATAATATGATGAAAAATATTATTAAAAATATATATATATTTTTAAATAATTTATTTCATATTTATCTAAAAATAAATTTAAAATATAAAATTAAAAATAATAATAAATTTTGATTTTTAAAATGTAATGGAAAACAGTAACTAACATGCTCTTTTATTAAATTTGCAATGTGTGTGTGTGCCTATAAAATTGCATATATCCATACCACAGTGGAAGCGAATCTTTTTTCCACCAGAATGTCATCAACGGCAATGCGAGCTTGACCAGCACAATTCCCAAATTTTGATACAAGAATTCGATTCACAGTCACCTTGTGATTAAACAATAATTAAAAAAAAAAACATAAATAATTGGGAAAAAAATTAATTATTTACATTTTTACCTGTTTATCCCATGAAGATGATGAAGAATCAACAATAGCAGGGCATTTGCCACTTAATTCAAGAACAACTGGTGTTAAATGCTCCACTGCTGCCGACATTACTAGCCTACCCACATGGGCACTACATGAAAATCATAAATAATTTATTCATAAATTGTTTTTTTTAATTATCATTATTAATTAAGATTTGTTTGAGATTCGAGCTCGAAATTTTACAATTAAATGTTATTGTAATTGGTTAGGCTCCTACGTTAAATTAAGTTTTTAATAATGTAGATTTGGGAAAACTAACCTTAAAAGTTATATGTTAAAATTGGAAAATTCCGTTTAAAATTTAAGCATGATTCAATGAATAGAAGTAAGTTATTGACATTTGATAATTGAATGTGTGAACTTATAAAAGTTATAATTGAATGAAAAATATCAGTGATCTTTAATATTTGCTTTTATTTTCCATTATGGTAACTAATATTTGTTTTTTTTTTCATTTTAATTACCAATCTTTTATTTTATTATACTGGCAGATCATTAAGAGGTTTCATAGCTGAAAATATGACGTGACATATTTATTTAATCGACATGCGGCATGCCACGTCAACTCATAGTCAACACGTGTCATGTCAGTCAGATTTTCGACCATGAAACATGCTAGTGATTTACCGGTACAATAAAATAAAAGGTTAACCATTAAAATGAAAATAAATCAAAAGTTAATGATCAAAATTAAAAAAAAAAAGAAAAAGTTAATGATAACTAATATTTTTTACTCAATTATAATTAAATATTTTAATTAGTATTTTAACTGATTTTGCCATTAATTTACTGAAAATTACTGGCAAACTCCGGTAAAAACACCTATTCATCATAACCTAAGACATTTAGCTGTCTAATTATCAAATTCCTTCAAATTTGAACATTAAAAGTGCCAATATCCCATTCACGAGCCAAGTTTAAATTTTAAAATTATTATTTTTTTACAAAATGTGATAATTTATGGAATGATAATAATATTTAGGCTCATACATGGCTAAAATATTAGAACTAACCAATTAGGTGTGTACTTCTAAGCATTATATATCCAAATGTAGGCTTGTAATCTTTCGACGTGGGATTATGATCTTAACAGCCTACCTAAAGTCATAACTGGATAGAGACGATTTTTGATTTGGCCAATTTGACACTTGAAAATTTATGATATAAACTATGTGATACAAGAAGACCTAATACGACCGAATAACAAATTTGAAAGCCCATTATCAGACGAAATCAGTCTCATTATCGGGGAAAACACAACTAAAACCCATTATAGGGCAATAATCCGAAATATCTTGAAAATTGACAAAGAGATAGATAATTTGAAATCCCATTTGGATTTATTATTGACGAGGAGAGGGGTACAAGGATCGATTTTGACTCTGATACCATGTGAGAATTTGTGGAAGGGTAATAATGTTTAGGCTCATGCATGACTAAAATGTTATAATTAATCAATTAAACATGTAGTCCTAAACATTATATATCCAAGTGTATATTTGTAATATTTCTATGTGGGATTATGATCTTAACACAAAAGTCTAGTACGTTCGATCTGCACTTTTCTTTCCTAATTGATCTCCAGATTAAGTGTGTGTTTGACAAGACAAATAATCTATATTTTGGATTATTTGGCTAAGTCAAACATCTTTTTTTTAATAAAAATGAGTGTTTGGCAAAGAGATGTTCATATATATATTTTTTTGATACAGTGGAAAGCCAATGGGCCATGGGACAATACAACATAGATAACTCATCCCCTTGACACAAGCCGTATAAGCGAAATCACGCAATTGAAACCTCTCCTACTCACTACCCTTTATACAGTCATGTTATTATTGCTATCACTTTCTCGTTCAACTGCCCAAACTTGAAATTTAATTTGGTTCATAAAAGCTTTTTCATTTTTGTGGCAAATTACCATTTAGTCTATAAAATTTTACTAAATTAACCATTTGCTCCTTACTTTTTGAAAAATATTAGTCACTGACTAAGTGTATGTTTGATAAGCCAAATAATTTAGATTTTAGATTTTTTGACCAAGTTAAACATCTATCTTCTTAAAAGAGGTGTTTGGGAAAATTTTTTTTATAAAATTTAAGTTATGTTTAGAGAAATTACTTCTACAAGCTTTTAAAAATTTAAGTAAGATGTTTAATTTTTTTTCCTATTTATCTATTTAAAAAATATGATTTCCTTCTATATAGTATTAATAAAATATATCAATTTATGCCATTTTAGCTATTTTTACCAAATATTACTATTTAAAACAGCTAGATTAAAAAATTACAGTTTTCAACTAACAACTTCTAAATAAATTTTAGGTTTTCAGTTAGATTTTCAACAAATTACGTCAAACAGAGCCTAAGTAAGCTAATAAGTTCTTCCCTCCAAAACCAATTTATATATTTTATCATTTTTTTAGTAGGGGAAGAGGTTTGAACATTATTTTATTATCAGGAGGTGTACTTTACCATTAGGTCGTTTTGCTCTATCTCTCTGTCCACAAATTATAATTCATATTTGAATTCAAATGTCAAAATAAAATATCTTTGATCATTAATTTTTTAAAAAATATATAATATTATAATATATAATTTATATTATTTCATTTGTTTTTAAAACTACTTTCATAAAAATATATTTTTTATAATTTTTTGTTTATATGGTTATAAAAATAATGGTCAAAGTATAATCTATGCAACCATACAAAGTTAAAGATGATTATAATTTGTGGACAGAGAGAGTAGAAGGGATTTACAAGGGAAGTCTAAGAAAAGATATATATGTAATTTGATGATTTTCAATCCACCCTTTTACATGAAATTTAAAATTAATGAATCTCACTTCGGTATTTATTTTATTTTTAAGTCCGCCCTTTATATACACTCTGCCCTTCTAAAAAAAAGTAATCGGTTCACTTTTTGGTGTTAAATTTTGACTGTCAAATACCCTTAGTCTATATTTGGTTGGATGTAATAGAGAGCGTAAAGAAATCACTATTATATTATATTTTGATTATTTAATTTTTGTAATTTAAAATTAATTTGATGTAATATAATCATGTATATACATATAATCAATTAGATTTGTTTTGATATAATGACAAATATATAACAAAATACATATATTTATGATTACTTTACTTATGTTTATTTAATTATTTTTTAATTTAAATTATTTTTATTATTTATAATTATAATTAATATTAAATTATTTTATTTATGACGAATTCCGGTCATCGGTTGCGGAACTCCAGTCACCGGTCAACGGATTCTGGCGATCCACCACCGGGATTCAGATCACCGAACTCTGACTGCCGGTCGTCCATCCGGTGGTCGGTGAACGATATACGCCACCAATAAAATAATTTAATATTAATTATAATTATAAATAACAATAAAAATATTCATTACATTATATTGCATTTTTTTAATTATAACCAAACATGGTAATGTAATAAATATTTCATTACATTACATTACGATTTCCATTACATTATGTAATTTATTACATTACATTGTATTACAGTGAATCTGTGTTTGGCTATAATTAAAAAAAGAAGAAGTAATATAATGTAATGTAATATATTGTAATGAATATTATTATTATTATTTATAATTATAATCAATATTTAATTATTTCATTGGTGATGGATTCCAGTTACCGATTGTTGGATTCCAGTGACCGGCCACTATATTCCAGTGATCAGCCACATGAATCGGGAGACCGGTACCCGGCGACGGTAGCTGGAATCTAGTGGCGGAGTCCGGCGATAGGTGATCAGAATCAATCACCAACAAATTAATTTAATAATAATAATAATAATTCAAATTAAAAAATAATTAAATAAATATAATATAATAAAATAATCATAATACATGTACTTTGTTGTGTATTTGTCGTTAAATCAAAACAAAGCTAATTGATTATATGTATATTTATGATTACATTAAATCAAATTAATTTTAAATTATCAAACAAAGTATTCAAAATGTAATATAATGGTGATTCCATTACATTTTATATTACATCCGACCAAACATAGCTATAAGTAGTGTTTGATTGGACGTAATGTAATGCAATGCAACGTAATTAAATGCATTTTAAGTATAAATTTACATTATAAATGCATTGTATTACATTGCATTATGTCCAACCAAACACTATCCTAAAATACATAAATAAAAAATAATATTATAAAAATATTTTTCAATAAAAATATATAAATGTATGTTTTATATTATAGATTTTTTAGCATATATTTTATATATAAATTAAATTAATTTTTTCAAATTAATTTTAAAATGGAGAATATATAACAAATACATTACTAGATGAGAAGAGTAGTCGCTTTTTCTTATAGATAATATATAAGAAATATATTACTACGAGTGTGTTTGGCAAGATAAATAATTTAGATTTTAGATTATTTGACAAAGATAAACATCTCTTTTTAAAAAATAGAGGTATTTGACAAAGAGATTTTTAAAAAATTTAAGCTCTATTTTAAGAAGCTACTTCTATAAGTTTCTGAAAATTTAAACTATATGTTTATATTTTTTTCCTATTTTATCCATTTAAAAAAATTCTTTTATATATTATTAATAAAATATATCATTTAATATCATTTTATACATTTCAGCTAATTTTACAAAACACTACCACTTGAATAACCTAGCTTAAAAGCTTTCAGCTTTCATCTAACAGATCTTAATTAGATTTTCAGCTTTCAGCTAGTTTTTTAGCTAATTGTGCCAAACAGACCCTACATTACTAGATGATTATAATTTTTAATGCTAATTTTTGTTAATAAGTGATAGTAGATTTAATTTATTTACAAACGGTACAACCTGTCTACTATCGTACACCACTAATTCATCTATCAATTTTGGGATAAATTATTGTTTAATCTCTGAGTTTTGACCAAATTAACAATTCAGCCATTGTATTTGGCGAAACTAATAATTTAGTCCATTTATTTTGATTTCTCTAACAGTTTAGTCTCTTTGTCCCTTCGCTTCATGTCTTCCCATTGTTTTTTGCCAAATGGCTAAAGGGGTGATATATATAGTCGCAATATGACCGATTGAAGTCATAAACTTAAAAAAATTATGCTTAATCAATTAATTTCTTAAGGCACAAAGTTTTTAATTTATTTTTGTAAAATAAATGACTGAATGTACATTCAATCAATTATAATTTGACTATATTTGTTATCCATTTAGTCATTTTGCAAAAAAAAAAAAGGAAAAACACGAAACAAAAGGATATAAGGACTAAAGTGTTAAAGAAATCAGAATAGAGAGACCAAATTGTCAGTTTTGCCAAATACATGAATTAAAATGTTAATTTAATAAAAATCTAATGATTAAACAATAATTTATCCTCAATTTTATAATAAAAGTACTATTTAGTTTTGGAAATGAGTAATTAATCGACATAATCAAATTACAATAATTATAAATTTAGTTGTTGATTAATAAATTAATTTTTAAAGATAATAATTAATTTATCAAACTTCATGTATTTATATTACTTATTAAGTTAACTCCTGTGGTGCTGTCAAAATTTTGAATTACCAATTTTAATCCTATTATATTGAAGAGAAAAAAAAAAAAAGAAAATATAAAAATAGTAAAGGCATTTCACTTTTTTTTTTATAAATTAAAACTAATAAAATAATTTAATCTTAATTAATTTACTAACATTTTTATTGCAGGCGATCCGTGTATTTTCTAATTGTGTTTGACACATAATAACCAACTCCTTTAAATACCATAATTATAATTTTCTTATTTATTCTTTAAATTGATTTGTTCATCTCTTAATTAATTGTTAAAATGATTTACTTTTGGAGACCATGCTTGCTAATGCATTGTATTTGCTGATATTTTTAATTTTTATTGCTAATAATATCGTTCGTTATTTTATTTCTGAGCAAATATGTGTGTATAACACACATCGAATGGCAAAGATGTTATTGAAAATGTATTGCAATATACTTAATGAAACGAGCGTGCATTCTTCTTGTTAAACATAGTCGAAGGGTTAATTATATCAACGAGTATTGAATTTTGATATATTTTTTAGTTTGAGTATTAAATTTTAATTTAATACAATTTACTAAAGTTCGATTAAGTATACAATTTAGTCATAAATTATTTTTCAGCCAAAATTTGTTGACTCGGGGATCGGAGCGACACGTGTCCAACACACATAGGTGACATATGAACTTTTTTCTGATATAGTGACACATGTCATCTATATGTGTTGGACCCTTCTCGCTCCGATCGCCATATCAACAAATTTTAACTGAAAAATGACTTATAAATCAAATTTTAAAATCCTAATTACATCAAATTAACTTTAATACTCAAATTAAAAAATATCAGAAGTTCTATATGTGTCGATATAATTAACCTTATAGTTGAAACATCCAATTCACTATCTCATTTTTCACCTCAACTTTTATTGAAAAAAAAATATCAAATAATATATTTTTTTTAAATTTCATTCATTATTGCGCCAATTGGTCCTAAGCCTAGCTAACGGGCAAATTAAAAAAAAAAAAAAGAGTAATTAATTTTTTAGAATAAAGACTTTGCCAGTTTGCCATTATTGCCATAAATATGGAGGACACAGTGTTTCTTCAGGTTTGTTAGTCATCATAAATAGATGAGACCACTGTTCTCTTTCCTTTATAATGGCCTAGAAAATTGGAACTCTTCTTCAAGAAAGAAACTTGCTAGAAAATTAGTACTTCATATTATTTTCCACTAAGTCATCATTCTTCATTTAAAAAAAAAAACATTGAACCAAACAATGTTATAATAATAAAGCAAAATCATCAATTAAATCCAAATTATTCACAATTTATTAAATCTACTTTATATTAAAATTAATTTTAATTTGATTATCAAACTTTACGTTTTATTATAAATTTATCACAATATCTAAAATGATATTATTTTATAATGACATAGATGCCTATATTTTCGTCACGTCAATAAGTCAATACGTTAGACAGATCCAAAATATTATAGTTTTAAGTTCTCTGATAGATTTGTAACAAAACAAAAAGTTTAATAGTGAAATTAAAAATTATTTTTATAAGGGATAGATTTTAAAAATTATGAATAGTTTGGAGTATAATTGACTATTTTACCTAATAATAATAGTAATAATAATTTATAATTTTTTGCCAAAAGGTCATAATCTATAATTTACATCCAAGTTAAATAATACCGTTTATATTGACATGATACCTAACTATATTTCACTGTTCTATTGATATAGTATATTTTTTATTTAATTCATTGTTAGCTGAAATACCGTTCACATGGAAAGATTTGATCATAAATAGAGAAACTAGCAAAGAAGTGAGAGGAACCATATTAACTAAGAATCTAATAAATTTACTCAATTTTGTAATTACTATACTATTTTATTTTAAATTCCATTGTAATTTTAATATATTTGGTTTTAATTCTAGGCAAAATCATAATTATAAAAAAAATATTGATTAGCACACAAAGACTTAATCTAGTGATAAAAGACACTTCTAGATAGGAATGATAATTTGTACACTATCCGTGGGTATCCACCCAAACCCTAGTCGGTTAAAACATGTATTATCCGAGTTAACTGGATAATGGGTATGGGTAAACCCATACCAGAAAAAATAGTAATGAGTATAAATAGTATAGTATCATACTCATATCCTACCATATATATATATATAATGATTATTTTTAATTATATATTTATTTATTTTTAATTTAAATATAAAATAGAATAAAAAAAGCATGATAAAATTATTATTTAATATATATGTAATTTTTTAAAATATGTTTAATTGGATTTTATTCAAGAATCATTTTAATATATGTTTTTATTTATCAAGTATTGAATATATATATTCAAATTAGTTGTATAATTATTTGGGTAATGAATTACCTAAGCATTATCCGAAATCCAATGGGTATTGGGATGAGTTTGAAAATGATTATCCGAATGAGTATGTGTACGAATATGAATATACATATCACCATTTGAATATGGATAAAAATATTATACTATTCTACTCATATCTTATCCATTATGATCCCTACTTTTAGACAATAAATTCAGGTTCAAACCCCCCTCTCCTAGTAAAAAAAAAAAATTGATTAAAAGGACGAAAATTAAATTGATTTTTGAACTTAATATATCATTTTCAATTTAAATATTTTAAATTCAATTGTTTAATTTTATAAATTTAATTAATTAATTTTGAAAAATAAAATATAAATATTTCATTGAATTAAAAGATGATACTCTCTCCGTCCCAAAAAAAATAGTATCGTTTGTCTTTTTTTTGGTCCCAAATTATAATCTTGTTTCAATTTTTAATTAATAATTAATTAATCTGTTTACATAAATATCCACAATTAATTACTATCATTTGATTCTACATTTTTATTGACTATTAATAATGAAGGGAAAAAAAAAAGAAAAATAAATATAAAAATAATTACAATAACTATAATACATATAATTTCTTAATCAACTCGTTGGAAAACAAGACTATATTTTTGGGATGAAGGAAATATAAAATTTAAAAAAATTGCATAAATTTGTATCATCTAATTCTTGATTAGTAAACCATATTACTAAACTTGTAAAAATGAATTAAGTTCGAAACACACTCTATTATTGAGTGATAATGTGTACTCCCTCTAAACTCAAATACTTGATTGTTTTATTTTTCGTAATTAAATATCAAAAGCAAATTTATAAAAAAAAATATTTTAAATTATAATATAAAAAATATATCAACATGTTCATTTGAAAAAATATTTTCACAAAATTATTTTTTTATAATTTTTTATTTATATATTTTTAAAATAATTGAAGATCAAAATTTGTTATTGTTAAAATTAATGACCACTTATTTTAAAATGGAGAGAGTTCTAATCAAAATTTAGCAAATTCCCAATAAACTTATTGTTAGATAGATCTACATTTTTAAAAGTTTTGTAAAGAAAACACACTTGGTATTCAAAGAACATAAATACATAAAAAATGACTTTGATGCATCTCAATTTGAAAATGATGAATACCTAAGTCAATTATCATCAATTGTGAATTATTGTATCCACATTTAAAAAAAGAAAAAGAAAAAGAAAATAAAATTTCTGATTCAACATAAAAAAAAAAACAAAAAAATTGATATTTATAAATATGATAGATGAATATATCAACATTTTTTTTCCTTTTGTAGAGATAGAAAGATGCACAAATATCCATATAAACATTTTATTTCTTATTTCTTTTACAGAAGATAGAAAGATAAACAAATATTTAAAATAAATATTATTTTCTATACATTTAAAGATTTGAATTCAAAATATGTAATTGTAAATATTAATTCGTTCATGCCCCTTAGCAATATGAACATGTCGATTTTCAAATGGGCATAAATGAATGATATATAGTTAATATGTACAGCTACTTTATAGATGACAGAATAAAATTCAGGTTGAAGCTCAAAACTGCATAGAAATAAGACGACAGAAAGGATTGCTACCACAACCATATTTTCCAATGCTAAGCTAGTTTTTATTTAATTGCTGGATGGTCCATATTGAGCCTCGTTTTCAATAAAATTTACTCCCTTCACCAACCATATTTTGCTAATGCAAATACATGAAATTTCGTTTTCCAGAATTCATGTTAAATTTCAGGAACTTCCCATGAAGTCAACTTGTGTGGTGGTTTTCTGATTTAAGAGAAGAGAAGCCTACATAATGTGGCACTTGATAAGATTTATCACCAAAGTTACGTTTGAGTTATGACAACTTCTGTGGTTTAAATAATTTTTATTATATTATATGATTCATTAGTTTAGATTAATTATTTTTAAATAAAATTATAATTATACATTAATTATTTTTAGTTTGGAAAATGGTCTATTTGCTTTGGCTTTCTCACAAAGCCTTTTCCAAACCAGAGATTAGCACATGCTAACCCAATAGAAAAGAGGGGATGATCCTAATAAATTAGACCGATTGTGTAACATTTTATCTTAAGTAGTGATGATGGTAGAGGTAGATATGGTGGTGAGTTTTTAGTAGATAGTTATGGTGGTGGTTGTTAGTGGTGGTAGCAAGTGGAGGGGATAGTAATAGTGCTTCAAAAGTAAGCACATGGCACAACCACAGAATGGTTATGATGTTACATATTTAGATTTAAGAGTTATAATTGATGTGTATTCTAAATGCATGGTTTATATTAATTTTGCATTCTGGAAGAAGAAAAACAAAACAGAAATTTTGCATATTTCTTTTACTTTTTGGTAGAGAATCTATCATATTCCCTTTCATGAGTTGATTGAAATCAAGACCACGACTTAAAATCCCTAATGGAGGAAATTAAGTTCGGTCCTTGCCATGGGTCAAAAAGCCCATAATAGTATAAGGCCCATGATGAAAATAATGAAAATGCAAATCTAGAAATAAAGCTTAAGATGAAACCCATCATCCTAATTATTGAGTAGGCCTCGTGCTCTACCAACAGCCCAAGGCCAAGACGGCCACAAAAGAATGACCAGACTTAAAGCCCAAGTCCGAAAAGGGAAGTCTTAGAGAATGTTTCCATTGCTTTTGAAAAAACCTATATAAAAAGGAAGGAATTCAAGGGTTAGATATCATCACTTTCATCAACAAAATCTTATTTTGTTCAGGCAAAGAATCCTAAGAGTAATGATAGTCTAACAAATTCGATCTCTAAGATTGCAACTGTTTTATCCGATTGGAGTGACGGATATCCTATATCTCAATTGGTAATGTAATGGTTTACAGCAACAACCTAAATACCAAACTCAATCCCCTAGATTAGGAACTCCTAACGATAACAATGTCTACATCTAAGAAAGCATATCCAGTCAGTCTGAGGAGTTGGGATCCACGATAGCACTATCGCCGACTCTAGAGACATATTCATACTTAGATCTACATTTCATTCCTTAGCTCATTCCCTTTACTTGTTCATTGCTTTTATTTATTGTTGTCTTTGTTTTTATACTGATAAAAATATCAAAAAATATTATTTGTTTGTCCTATCGATCTTGAAATATTAAAATATATTTTATTTGAATACAATATCTCTGGATTGAGTTTGTACTTGCCGAAACTAATACGGAGAACCCTTAAAACTCATTTTATTCAACAAGATTACTTAGACTGATATAATCGGATCCAAGCGCATTTAACGGTTCGGAATTCAAATTCTAAAGCAAAAACACGATGCATCATAATTTCTTGTCACTGTGCTTCAAAAGTATGCACGTGGCACAACACCAGCCTATCCTCTCCAAATAAATAAATGTAGTACACAGTAGCAGAAGCAATGGGATGGGATTTTATTATACAACCTACTCCACTCTAGCTGATGTACTATCATACGATCATTACTATTTCAATTAATACTCGTAATTTTGAAAATACCCTTATTAATTCTTTTAGTAAACACACCCACTAAGTACTTCATTATACTTAACAATTCAAAATTTTATTTAAAATATAAAAATTTCGAGGTAAAAAAAAGTAGAATACTTTGGAATGATATTTATGTCAATTAATGAAGGGTATTTGATAATGACTAGTTCAAGTTCAACAAACAATCAGAAAAAGAAAAAAAAAAAAAGAGTAGACTATATTTGAGAACAGTCGAGCAAGAAAAAAAAAGGATTTTCATTTTCTTTTTGCCCCAAAGGGGGAGAAAAGAAAGGACTATCAATTTAGTATGGGGAGAGTAGAAAATCATAAGTTAGGCAAACATTAAGGTAATGATTGACTGAATATAATAAAATGTGATATAATATAATAAAATACATTTAAAATGCATTTAT
>CAOJBK011134083.1:0-10148 GCA_948294925.1 Codiaeum variegatum | reverse complement strand
TCAATTTTAAACTTATAAATTAGTTATTTTTATATAAATAAGTTACATGTATTTTAGTATTAGTATTATCTGTTGTGTTTTTACATTATTTTTTTTGTTCATTTTCTTTTATTTCTCTTCTGTTCAGTTATTTTAATTTTATCATACTTTAATTTGTCATGGCAAAAAAATATGATTATGTTGAAAATATTACTCTTATTAAGGAGACATGGGAAATTAAAATAAAAATAATTCAGTTGTAGAAAATGCCAAACTTTAATAATGATTCTATCAATAGCATAGAAATGATTTTACTAGATGAAAAGTTACATAAAATATGCATGATAATTCATTTATATATTTTTATAGTATTAGTTTTAATTATTTTTATTTTTTTATCATAATTTTTTTGTCTTTCATTGACTTTTATCTTTTACATAATATATATATATATATATATATATATATATAAACCAAGTCTTTTGTTTTTATTTATTTATTTTTATTTTTGGGTGGAAGAATACAAGTAATTATCTAAAGAGTTTTAATAAATAAGTTTCAAAAGTTATCGAAAGAGTAAAAATTTTTTATTATCATCAATTTTACTGTCAGTCAGAATGGTAATACCTTTAGAGCCGCTAAAGATCAATTTAAGATTAATTTTTTGTATTCTACTTTAATAAAAGAGTTGAATGATACTTCTTTTCTTGGTTATGGATTACAAATTATTCCATTTGATCAAATTTTATCAAATGATATTGATGATTCCTATTTAGTTGGTAAATTTTAATTAAAATATAAAATTTTAAATTAACTTAAATATTTTTAATATTTATATTTTTTTCAGAAGTTATTGAACAACTTGCTACTATTGGAGATGTAGAAGTGAGCACAAACGATGATGAGCAAACAAAAGGAATCATCATTGAATTGTATGATAGCAGGTGAATTCGATTTAAATTTTTTTATAATTTAAATTAATTAATTTTAATAATATTTTTTAATGTTATTTTAAAATAATTTTATATCAATAAAAAAACTATGAGTTGCAAAAATGTGTGATTAATTTGATGAACAAATATCGTCCTTTACTAAAATAGAAAGTCAAACTACCATTATTGTTGTCCTTCAATTGTTAAAATTAAATCTTAAAAAAATATATTTTATTTGTTTATTATTTTATTTTCAATGCATCATTAATGTCACTTTTTCCCCTTTTTGCGATAAAATTAATACTACTAGTTGCTCAATTTTTTTTACTTATAAACAGAATATTCTGAAATTAAAAGAATTTATTATTTCAAATTTTATTATTTATTATTTTCAAACTAAAATTATTGTTTATTGGATTAGTAATAAAATAGAATATGAATATTTCAAATTTAGAATTAATTTATATATATTTATTGATATGGAATAATATAGATATGAAATATTTTTATTTAAAATATTCAATTATCTTAATTAAGAGCTTCTAAAAAATAAATTATTTAAAAAATAGAAGTAAAAAAGATGCTTTAATTATTAAAACTTGATTAGCTAGTCGGACCGGTTGAACAGCAATCTGGCCAGTGGTTCGGTTCTAAATTCATAAAAAAATTGGATAGATAAATTAACTAATAAAATCAGCCATCTTTGCTCATACACTTAATGTTATAAACAAGGTCAATGAGTATGTAATGCCTTTATGGCTGGACAAGGAAGTAATATATCTAAGCTCCGATAGTGTATGTAAAAAAAGTGAAAATACTAACAATTATGAAGATGTTTACATACCAGAAATTTTAAATAGTACTACATCTTCAGATATGCCAAACCACAAGCTAATATTGAATATTGGAGTTTCTATAATATTACTTCGAAATATAGATCAATGTTTTGGTTTATGCAATGACACGAGACTAATAGTCACCCAATTAGAAAAATATGTGACAGAAGTAAAAATAATTTCTGGAAGTTATATTGGCCATAAAATTTTTATACCTCGATTAGTTTTAATACCTTCTTATATCAGGTAGCCTTTTAAATTCAGACAATTCTTATAGGTTGTTTTCTTTTACATAACAATTATAAAAGTCAAGGATAATCTTTCTCACACGTTGGATTATATTTTCAACGTTCAATTTTTAATCATGACCAATTTTACATAGTTGTCTCAAGGAGAAAAATACTAATTCGTGACAAGAATGGTCAGATATACAATACTACAAAGAATGTAGTTTTTAAGGAAGTGTTCCACAATTTAATTTGAAGAGTGAAATTAATATGTAATTTTAACCTTACAATATTCAACATATATTTTGGAATTATATATTAATTCTCACATTTATTTGACGATGCATGAAAATTATTATATGACATAAAGTTTATTGCCATTATCTATTTTTACACTTGTATTCCTTCTAAATCATTAGCTTAATTTTTTCCCTTAACTCATAATTTTTTTTATTAATTTTATAAATTTAAATAAATTCATATAATAACTTTTATATAGATTTATATAATTAATTATTATAAATATTAAAAATGATGACAATTATTAGAAAATTTATAATTTGTATAAAGTACTGATTTTGTTATTTTTATTAGTTGTTCTTACAGGTTTTGGCATACTATATTTTATTTCAAATTATGTCATTTTCTAATTGGTGCTTTTAGTTATGTAGCTTTTGTCTATTCTATTATTTTATTAGTTAGATTCCTATTCATTTTACGTTGTTAGTCTTCATATGAATTTTTTTCACATAATTTTGAAATGCTTAGATAAAATGTATAAGGAAGCCTATTGGCTCAGTTAGTTCTCCGCTTTTAAGTTATATTTTTCCTCATTTATCATTAATAAATAATTTTAGTTAAAGAATGATTATATATTATAAGATTTAAATATTGAATTATTATTCTGATTTATTTCTAAATGAAATAAAATATAAAAAAAGAGAAAGGACAATATAATGTAAATTAATAGATAAAATTATGAATAAAAATTATAAAAGTTCTCATTTTTTTCTTTTATTGTTTTATTATTCATGTTAATATAAAACTGTTCATTAAAATATTATTAAAATATTTTTTATTTTAAAAAAAGTTATAAACCCAAAGCATTACCCAGATTATTATCTCGTTACTTGTATTAATTTTTGTACATGTTAAATTGTATCCGGTATTTATTGGCTCTCTTTGGGCGATGAAAAAATATGGATAATATGAGAATACTTATTGTAAGTTTCTATAGAAAGGGGAAAAGGAGAGATTTTTTGATGTATTTTTTTTAATGAAATTGCTGGTGAAGCTAGGTCTCTCTATCATAAACAAATTCATTATAATTAACTCCTCTCTTCCCATTAAATTTCATACACCACCAAAATTCAATTTTATTTTATTTTTTTTTTCATTTTAATAATAAAAAATCATCCTTCAATTTGGTTCCCAAAATGTTAACATAAAATTAAAACATTTTGAATTTTTTTTTTCAGGGTTACGTAATGCTAACTAAAAAGTGTTACTATATTTATTAATTTATTTAAAATTTTTCCTGTTTGAATGAGTCCTATTTTGTCGATTCAAATTATTAACTGACCAATTATAATTTGTATGAGCATCTCCAATATAAATATTTAAAATAAAAAGTATTTTTATGAAAATAAAGAATATCTTTACATATAAAGAGTTAAATAATTTATTTAACTTTAATAATCTTTTTATAATTAGATTTTTCATTTTGAATTTGTTCATAAATATAAATATTTTTAAAAAAATATATTTAAAAAAACTAAATATTAATGTGTAATTTCTTCACATTTTCTTTTTATATAATTTCCCTCATTTTCTTTTCAAAAAAAGTCTACAAAATAGAAATATATTTAATAAATTTAGAATACAGAATGGAGTTTGATTTTTCAAATATAGAGAGTTAAACTCATTCTCTTCTTTATAATATAAAAAATAGAGAATTTATTAGAGTTTTATTTATTTTTATAAATTCTCTAAAATAGAGAATTTAAGATTTATTAAAGATGTTTTAAATCAACATTTAGTAAGTAATTTAAATGTATATTGAAATTGTACTCTTCAATCATTGAAAATATTTACTTATACCATATGTATACACTTGAAAAAAAAAAGGTGTAGGCAAATTTTTTGCTTTCAATCATAGGATATTTTGTAATTGAGGTGATTGCGTGTAAAGCCGGCTCCAAAAAGCCTAATGTTTTTAATAGCCCCAACAAATAGCGTGTCTCATTTAAAAAAGAAAATATTTTTATAAATTAATTTTTACACTTTTATTTATATAAAATTATTTATAGATATATGTTTTTTAGTTTATTAATTTTTCTTATATTATTTAAGTAAAAAAAAAATATTTTGTTATTAATTATCATGGTCTATATTAAGATATATAAAGTTGTTTTATATAATATTGAGAGTTCTAAATTAAAAAAAAAAAAATATATTTGAAATAGGTGAATTGTATGTTAATTGTTAATTAAAATTAAAGTTAGAGTTTAGTGATTGAAAAAACAAAAACATGGGAATATCAAAGTTCAAATTGACACATCTTTTTATATTTTTTTGTTTGATTTTTTCTTGATTTTCGTATTTATATTACAAAACACAATTAAAGTACTGAACAGAGACCTAATAATAATAATAATAATAATTATTTGAAGGTAATCAAGAAAATACAAATTGATTAACTATCAAACTTATTATTGCCTGGCATAACACATACAAGAAACGAAATAAAATTCCAATGAAAAATATTATTAGGAGCGGAACTGCTCTCTACTCTTGAATGATGAATCCCATTTGAACAAGACAATGAAGATAAAGATGAAAAGCTCGAATTTCTCGCAGAACCCATGAATTCATCATCTGAGCTACACAACTCAAACTTATCATTACTAACAACAATCTTATTCTCTTTCTTCTTCTTGTTGCTAATTTTATTGATATGTTTCCAAAACTTAAGCCTTGATCTTATTGATATCTTATGATCCGTATTTTCAGTGTCAATACTTGGCTTTGGTAAGGCTAAGCTGAGCACAGCCGGCGGTGGACTAAGCGGTGGGATTCGTTCTTTTTCCTGTGGTTGTTTAGGAGTTCCTGGCTGCATCTCCCATTCAAAAGGCACTCCTTGGCCGGCGCTCCGGTAGTAGAAAACCCTAGAAGAGCAACCCATTGATGAATTCCTTGAAATAACTTTGTTTAAGAAAAATTCATTGCCTTGAAGAACAGAAACTCCTGATTTTTTCTTCCCAATAACATCCATTATTTTCTTCTTGATGAACAAATTTCAATTTCTATGTAAATTGATTTTTTTTTTGTGTGTGTTAATACTAAGTTGTATGATATTTGTTATGAGAAGTTGTGTTTATATATGTATATATAGGAAGAAAAAGAAGAGTAGATTTTCTTGTTTATTAGGCTAATGATGGGGTATTAGGGCACATTAATTTTTGGTATGCATATATAAATTATATATTTTTTTAATAGATTTAATACTTTTTCTTGTTTTGACTTTTTAGGATTTTCTGATTACTTGGTATGTGAGTGATTATAACACTTTTGTTTGAGACAAGCAATTATAGAATGTGATTAAGAAGTTTTAAAAAGTCTTTGTTCTTAAGGTTTTCATAATAATGTTTTGGGCGGTTTCTAAATTTGTATTGCACGTGCTAAGTGACCAAAACCTTAAGAAATGATCAACTTTTCTTCTTATTACTTAGTAAACGTATTTGTTAGAATTTTAAATTATTTTATTTTAAAATAAAGTAAGTTTACAAAAAAAAAAGTGCATTTTTTTTAATAAAAAGTGAAATTTTTAGTTTTTCATAATTTAAATTATGTTTTTGGTAATTCTTAAGAAATGAGTAAAATATTTTAATTATAGGAAACTATAATATATTTTATGTAAAATAATAATTTTATAAAAATAAAAATTAATTTTATAATTATAAAATATATTTATCCTCTAAAAAAATAAATTTTTTTAATATTTTCATAAATTTGATCTTAAAATTTATAAATGTATAAATTTATAATATAATTTTTATCATTATAATATTTTTCATTAAAGTATTTTTTTTCTTCCTATAATTAAAGTTTTCTTTTACATATTTAAGAAGAATTAAAAAATAAATCAATTAAAAAAAACATAAATGAAATTTTATTTTCTTATAGAATAATTATTCTTTCCAAATAAAATATGATTATTTTATTTTAAAATAAAATAATTATAGAAATCATCAAATAACTTCTGGCCTCAATATTTAAAACATAACCTTTGATAATGAAAAATAATTGTAAAATCAAGTTTCCCTACCAACTATATACTGCCTTACAAGTCAGTTTCATGGACTCTCTCTTTTTTTTTTAATAAAAAAATATTATTATACTTATAATATTTTATGTTGGACTGTTTTAAAATTTTAAGGACACCATTAAAAAATTTTTTTTTGGACATATTATTTTACATTAGATTCCTTTTAAATTTTTAATAGATTTTTATTTTATTGAAAATTTATAATTATAATTATATTATTTTACATTGTATTTCTTTAAATTTTTAATAGACTATTTTTTTGAAAAATTATAACTAAAATATATTTATTAATATTAGACCCTTTCTAAATTTTTAATTATTTTTATTAATCTCTTCTTTAAAGTATTGGATGAACCCTTTAAAAAAATTCTGGATTACGCTACCTTTACAAGTGAAAGAGTTATTAAATATTTTCATTAATCTTTCATAGATTCTTAAAGACTTAAGACCAGAAAAAAAAGCCCATTATTTGATTTTAAGAAAATGAATTAAGCTCATATGGAGAAATAAAAGTGTCCTTTACCATACAAAAAGAACAAGTCCTTATACGTTAAAGGTTGATTCATTGAATGTTCCTTCACAGCATATATTTAGATTTAGTTGACTAATTTGAGGTTTTCCTCTTCTTTAATTTCTTCAACTTGGATTTTTCCCTTTAGCAGGTGGAAATTATTATTTTTATTATTGAATAATTAATTAATTATAGAGTAATAAAAGGTTGTTAACCAAATCATTGAAAAAACAAGCTATCCATGCTCTCGCAAGGTTTTAATACAGAAAATTTCTTCCTTGAATTAATACTTTTTTTTAGGCTTAATGCTTTTTATTAATATAATTTATAATAAAGTACTTTTTATAATAATCTAGAAATTTAATAGTAGCTTTTAAATATATTCTCACCGGCTTCTAAAAACAACCTAATCATTTGAATATCCATTCATGCAGGCACGTTTCTAGCACATAATGATTTGTGTTTTTTTTTTTTACAATTTTTAAATCATACATCTCTAAATAACACTATTAGAATTCGAGGTTTAAGAATCAGAAGTTAATTTTGGAATTCCATTCCCCCCCCCCAAAAAAAAAATTTCATTCATTGACTCAATGAATGAAAATGTTTCAATTGAACTAATGTATGAACTGATTAAAAATCTTTCAAAATTCAAACTACTGAGTCATTTTAAATCATTTCAGTTTTTATTTACTGTTGTCAATCGTTGACACAGACAGCAGATAACAAGAAAGAAAAGAAAATTATACAAACATCAGAAAATAATACACGAGATTTTACGTGGTTGGGCAATGAACAGCCTACATCCACGGACAGAGAGTATTCTATTATTTTCAGAGAAAACCAATATGCACATCAGTACAAAGCTTATGGCTTACTCCACCAACCTATACTACAATATATATATATATATAAAAGTAAGACCCATACTCTGGAGGGATGTGGTCTGCTACCAACTCTCAACAAATCAATATGGTCTATCTACCAACTCCCAATACAACATATATATATATATATAAGGCCCATACAGTGGGGAAGGTTTCGATACACTAACGCCTCGGTGGTCGAAGAGGGTAACCTTTGGTACAAGGCGAACTTAGAACATGCGAAGCATGGATTGCGAAGTGAACCGCGAAGCCAAGCCTTCGATAGGTGCGAGGCACACACACTTCCGAGCTCGGGCATATCTGCCCTCGCGCTCCGTTTCTACCACAGACCTTCGGATTGGCTTTAATTATTCAAGGCATATAACATTTACCATTTTCTATTCAACAGTATTCAGATTTAATTTTGTTTTATTATTATTAATTTAAATTGAGTTCGCCCTTAAAATTTTTAGTAATGACCATTTTTTTTAAAAACAAATTCATTTCTTTTTAATGATTAATCCTTGATTTATACTGTTTTCTCTTGGATTAGAAGACTCCGAGATTGAAAATCTACTAAGAACCTAACTAATTTCCTCGACAATGTTTCAATCAGGTTTTATTATCTTCTTCTTTTTTAGTTGATTTTCTTTTGTCTCAATTAACTATACGTTATGTTTGAATTCTATATTTTACGTTTTCATTGTTATAATTTTGGCTTTTTTTTTATAAAAAAAATATTTTTCTTAAATTTATGTTACTCACTTGATTCTACATGTATTCGTTTTGTTCAAGTGTGGTCTAGTTTTGATTGTTTAGTTTGGATCCAGTTATGATACGATCAAAAAAACTATTTTTGTATTTTAATATATGATACAAAGCATAATATTTTTGGGGTATTTTCATTACAATTCTTAGCTGAAAATAATAAAACAAAAGATACAAAAATTGATACCAATGTTGAGTGTATAGGCCTAGACCATCAACCTTCCTTACTCCGTATTTGAGGTATTGGAATGAAACTATTCATCCACAAGTTATAGGTTAGGGGCTTTCATTGAAGGTCCGAACATGGTCTGGTATATAGACCGAGATTGTTGGGAAATCAATCCCATATCAAAAAATTATAAAATTAAAAAACGGCTTATAAATAAGTGTTGGACTTAGTAAAAATCAATTAGTTTTGTGCAAGTGAGTTCCAATACCTGTCCACTTGTGTACGGTCCATGGACTTCAATATGGTATCAGAGTTTCATGTCCAAATGGGCTGAATCCTAGGACTCGTGTTTAAGTCCTATTTCTTAGATTGATGATAATTCCAGTTCGGACCGAAGTTGAAGAAGAGATGTCAGCCAATCCATTTGTGAGCAAGTGTCAACCGACTTATTGATGTTAGGTCACAGGCCAAGCTCGGTTGCACTTGAGGGGACATGTTGGGAAATCAATCTCATATCGAAAGATAATCAATAAAGGGCTTAATTAGGTCATGAATGACATTTTTGTCCAATATTTTATTGAGGTGTTGTACATGTTTTTAGGTTACACTTCCTCTTCCCATGATGGCCTAAAACCTCATCTATTCTTTTAATTTTGAATGGGCTTTGATCTTATGCCTAATAAGATTTAAGACATCTTTTGGGCTGATTGTCAATAAGCGTCTTAATTTCCTTAACTCGGACTAGATTTCTGATAGGCAAAATACTGCTTCAAACTGCAAGTGTACATGATCGTATCAAGTAAGAAAATCGGTGAATCCCTATATCGTTCTCCTAAAGGACTCGTATACATTTGAATAGTTCATCACTAACTTACTTTCGTCGACTATTGTTTAGCTCAATATTAATGAAATCATTCTATACTTTAAATTAAGCTTTAACTAACCTAAATGAATAATTAACTAAGAAAAACAATTGCAAAGATAAAAATCAAGAATGGAAAATGTTTACTTAAACTTCGACTCGTATTATACTAAATTGTTTAGGCAATGAACAACTCAATGACAATTTAAAGCATGCTTCAAGTGGGTTTTATTCATATTCAAAATTAGTTTCAATTATTTCTCAAGCAATTAAATCTCTAATTCCTAAGTAAATAAAATGAATCTCTTCTCACAACTAATCAATTAGGGAAAAGCATTAAGATTCATATGAAATAAACTTAAACCCTAGGTGTCTATGCATTTATCTCTAGCAATCATAGCAAGCCTGATAACTGATAATTCATGCATTAAAGTATCCCATGTTCTTGATGATTTTGTGCTTTAAATTGAATTTGATTTGTTTGTTCTAAGTAATTTCAATTGTTTTCAAGAACTTAATTGAATCCAAGATTAACAAGAAGTATTTGGAAGTTCGGGTGTGAAAGACGGTGAAAACGAGCGAAAACGGAGCGAAAACGGCGGACGAAACCTCCCACGGGCGTGGCACGGCCGTGCCAAGGGCTGCACAGCCCGTGGGAGGCAGTAGCCTGG
>CAOJBK011133642.1:0-11679 GCA_948294925.1 Codiaeum variegatum | reverse complement strand
TATATATATATATATATATATATATATATATATATATATATATATATACCTTGAGGGAATGACTCAGAGAAGGTTCAATTGGTAGAACCTGAACTGGCGAAGAAGGTTCAGGTAACAGAGTCTGAATCGGTGAAGAAGGTTTAGAAGGAAGAACCTGAAGTGGTAAAGAAAAGGGAGAAAGGATCTATACTAGTGGAGGAGGTGGAGGAGTTTGAGAAGTGGTTCAACCAAAGCCTTCGCAGCATCAACAACCTTTGAAATATCCACTGGCGAAGCTTTTGAAAGCCTTTGAAGGGTGAAGCTTAAAAATCTTCTTATATTTCGACACTAGCAGTGATCCATCCTTTGCCACGTGAACATGTTGGTAATTTTGGCTCGCCAACTTATGGAATTTTCTAAGATTGGGAGAGATTCTATCTAGAAAATCCAACACTTGGCCATAAACCTGGGCAAACTCAACATTGTCCCTCATTAGTCTATCCACTAGTCCACTCTTGACACTAAGGGGGTAATTCCACGATCTTCTAAGCCAGAAAGGACTTTTCATTGAAGCTATAGCCTCAGCCTCTTCAGATGCTTTGTGAAGCCTCTTCAACCTCTTCCCCTCTGGTTTTGCTTCTGCAAAATCAACAACAATGGGCGCTCCCCTCTTTCAGACCAGAGGCACATCTGGGGACTCCTCCAGATCATTCATTGACACCTTTGTTTCACCTCTAGATGGG
The DNA here is from genome assembly GCA_948294925.1 of Codiaeum variegatum. Classification (NCBI taxonomy): domain Eukaryota; kingdom Viridiplantae; phylum Streptophyta; class Magnoliopsida; order Malpighiales; family Euphorbiaceae; genus Codiaeum; species Codiaeum variegatum. The sequence goes on along the minus strand of CAOJBK011133642.1, from coordinate 10,957 downwards.
CCAACTACCTCTTCACCTTCACCTTCAGCTCTAGTGAGGGCGAGAGCGGAAGGGTCATGATTTAAGGAAGAATCCAGGTGCTCCATCCCAACCCTCAAGTTCTTCAGGTAACGATATGTTTTCACTTCCACATTCAGGTTGGTGGGGGCAACAACAGCCTGATTTTCTTCAAGAGTTCACAACATGAGCCGTCCGGTCTTGAAGCATCGAATAGGCAAGAATACCTTATTATCGACAGGACGAAGGGGCTGATTCGCCTCTGGGAAGGCATCTAGCACTGATTTAGCCACTTCCTTCAAAGGGCCCTTGCCTTTTGATCTGTTAGAGGCTCTACAAAAAAAAAATCAGTAATACAACAAATAAAAACTATCAGCAGAAGTAATTAACAGGCAAAGCCTTATAAGGGGCACGTCACATAGTGCAAGGCTGTGAGTAGGACCCATCATTTTCAAGAAGGTAGGACGAGCACATAATAAACTTTGGTTGAACAAGTGACCATAGCAGGCAAGAGCTCGGATGCCATGGGCATCAGTGAGGGTCATATTTTTGTCCAATTTCTCTTCCCTCGGCAAGCCTCTATACTCGTCGATGAACCCGAAGCCCACCTGACCTTTTCTAACCAACTTCAACACTCTCACCGCAAAGAATTTATTCTTCCAGTCATCAACCTTATTTTCCTTTGCTCCAAACAAGGTTAGTAGTGGTTTCTTCTGGAAGCACCAAATGTACTGTTCGCTGGAGGCGGTGAGGTTGAAGAAAGCCTAAATCATATTTGGGCTTGGATTGTTAATGCCCAGAACGAAGCAAACCACTTCAAAGCAGTGGAGATCCTCAATTGAATTAGAGGTTAACATCATTGGGTTAGACAGAAAATACTCGAAACACCGACAGAAACAAAAAGGTGAAGGGGGGAACAGTAGGCCCCTGATCAAGTGATTGTAATACCAGATGTAATCATGATCTCCCTTTGGCAGTTTAACGACCGTGTTGGTGGAAAATATTCGAGCCTTCAGAAGGGGGAAGTTCAACATGTATATAGCTAGACAGGGCATCAATATTCTCTTGAAAGATCCCAAATCTGAAGGACATGGAAGTAATGTCCTTCATATGTGGCCTCACCGTGTTATTTAGATAAGACAAGGTATCCTGGGCCTTACTTTGCTTCTGAGGCTTCTTTACCTCCAGAAAGATTTTCTTGGTTTATTTTTATGGTGGTGCCATTACAAAATAGGCAACAGATAAGTAGGAAACAGAGAAAGAAGAGAAAGGTGCAAAGGAGAAAAGAAAATAGAAAACAGAGAAAAGGGAAAGTGTAGAAAATGGGTAGAAGACGGGTTTATATAGATGTCTAGGGGCATTTAAAGGCCTAGGAAAATGACTGATAGGTGGCAAACAGAGATTGTAGCCTACTTTAGTACTCATTATGACTCTTTAATGATCATCATGACCACAGTCAAAGGCTCCACCACGTGGCAAGAAGGAATAGGGTACAGAGAAGGCGTCGTTACATGGAGAAGAACAATGGTCTCATCCGAACCAGACAGAAAGTCACATACAAGACAAGGAAACATCACGTCTGATCAGTCCAGTAGCCTCGCAAGCCCTCCTACCTCCTCCATTTGAAATTCAAAATTCAGACTTGTCGACCAAACGAAGGCATACATTTTCGTGCCCAGCGAACCCTACTCATGTACTCTTTGAGCTCCGAAGCCTTCGAGTGCTGACATTGGAGGGGGACAATTGATACGACTCGGAATCAGCCAGGTTCGGCTCTAACTAATTATCCTGAGTTCATCCGAACCCCTTAGCACCTTTAGTTCCTCCCAACCCCTATGCCTCCAACAAGTTTATCTTATTAGCCTTCGAGGTTCGGAGGGCTACCAAGGACATGTGTCACAAGACCTTGAAAGCCATCCGGTGGTCATATCATGCGCGGACACGTGTTCCACTACAAGAGTTTTCACCCTATAAATATCTCATTTAAAATCTTACACAGGTAGGTCCAAATCAAAACTAGAGACTACTATTTTTCATCTTTGAGAGCATTTTTCACTCTTTACAGAGACCTTGACTTGAGCGTCGGAGGGTTATCGCCGGAGACAGCATCTGGTCACCCCTGACCAGTGTTTTTCTTGTGCAGGTAGTTCAAATCCAACTAGAGGAGTCAACCTCCAAGAGCGAGTTCAAGCACAACGCATCAATTGTCAATTTGTATCAATACATTGAAAATAAATAAAGAAAATTTTAATTTGTTTTATTATAGAAAACGATTAGTTTTTTGAGTGGTTTCCGATTGGTTATTATATCAATCAAAGAATCATATTATCTTACAAGTCATTCCTAATAAATAGACACCTATTTTAAATGCCATTATAAACTATAATCACAGTTGTTTGCCTTATCTATCTCCAATTCTAAGTTGGAAAAATCATGGAATGAATTCCAATTTTGTTCTTAGAAAAATACAATTTTGTTTTTGTGGTAATAAAATCGTATATACTTGGCATTTAAGTCTCTTTTTAGTTTGTTAATATTTTTGCTGGAATAATGATGTTTTTGTTCTACATTGGCTCTTCATTCATATGATTTTGGATTTTTTCATTGTTCAGTTCTTGCTCAAAGATCGGAATTGATGTTCTTTTTTCCTCTTGTAAAATTTTGCTTATTCTTGCCCAATTTATTACTCATCCTTTTTTCAAGCTGAGAAGATTAGGATGAAATATTATGAATTTTTATTTCATATATATATATATATATATATATATATATATATATATATTTCACGGTTAGTCACTTGGCAAAATCATTCAGGCCTTACTAATGACTTAGAATAAGGAGTTAGTTGTTATAAATTCTTCTTTGTATTTATGTTTTAATTTGAATTTGAAATTGAAGTTAAAAAATTATCTTGTTTTTATTAGTTGGAGCATAGTATGATGCAGGGACAGTATGAAATTCAGGTTGCCAATGGCATTTAGTGTGACTATGCTTTCATGGGGTGTTGTTGTGTAACTTTATGTTTCGTGTAGTTGTAGTGCAAATGGGATATGAAATTTTCTTTATTTATTTATTCACTAGCAGCAAATTTTAAGGTACGCAGTAAATATGAATTTACATTTAATACAATCATATATATATATATATATATAAGATTTTAATTGTAACTTATTTTTCTTTTGGTAAGCTAGAAAAAGAAGTTGTACAAAGGGACTTTAAAACTAAAGCTATTTTCTCTTTGTATTTGTAATATTGCAGGAAAAAAAAAAAAAAAGAAAACATTAGACTGGATGGAGCATTAAAGGCTCAGAAAGTGTGTGCAGAAATGCAACTTTCTTTACATACAAGCAAATAGGCTATTCAATATATAATTAAGATCTAGCAATTTGTATTAATTTTTTATTTTATTTTTAGTTATTAGTGATTACATTACAATTTTTCTATTAGGTATTAAAATTTATATTAGTTCTTAATTTGCTATTTGTTCTATAAAATTAAAGTACAACATTTCTATGTTGATTATTACAATTTACTATATTTTTGCTTTCAATTGATACCAAATAGAAACAACCAGTTCATGAAATTATTATGCATCAGATTTACCAAAACTACTATCAAATTGCTTTTAAAGCCAGTATGCTCTTCATTGTCTTCTTGATAAAAACTAAAAACAATTCATTTTCAATCTCTCTGTATATTTGACTTTACTTTCCCACAAGTGCTGCAATTTTATATCAACTAACTTGAATTTTTATTATTATTGTTTTTAAAATTTATTTCACATAAGAAAACAATAATTGCAATTGATTTGGTCCAATATTTTTCTAAAGAAGATTTGGTCCAATATTGACTCCTTTATATATACATGTGTACATAAATATGATTTAATACAAATTTTTTAATATAAAAATTTAGATTTAGTACTTCAAAATGTTATAATAATTAAATAAAAATAAAAATTTATATAATAATGTTGAACCATCGCGCTGATAATTCATCTAGTATTATATACTATTACAACATATAAATTGGGATTTAGAAAGTTAAAGGTTAAATTTATTTGAGTTTGATTATTATACTAGCAGCTTTAATATCATCAATAAAATATACAAATAAAATAAATATTAGTAGAATAAGATGTTATTTATCATTATTTCAAAAAGAAAAAAAGTTATTTGTCATCAATTGATTTTTTTTTTAAAATTTGTTTTATACTTTGTTTATGTAAGTAACAACTCATAAGTAAAAGATAGTTGTCTTTAAAAAAATCTTACAGCCTCTTTTTTATTTGATCTCAAGTTTTTCTATAAAGTTTTATTCTTGATAATATCGATGTTGATTTTAAATACTTTTATTAAATTAAATATAAATAATGTCTTTAGTATTATCGTTACATCCATTGTTAGTTTCGCTCATTCAACCTCTACATTTTCTTCATCAATATCGCTCAATCTCACTTTAATATCATTGCAAGTGGATTTGTGATAATTACGTTATGATGATTTTTTTATATTTTATTGGTTTATATCAAATTATTTTTATTTTATGTTAGTTTCCCTTCCCTCGGTGGAAGTTTCGTGTTCCATTCCCTTAGAGGAAGTTATTTTTTAGTTTTTAATATAACAATAGATCTGTGTACTATTAGGTTTCAAATGTTTGTAAAGAGAGCAATAGTTCATTATATTTTTTCACTATTACAATCACAGCTATTCAAAATCAACAATATAATTGTTGGATATTCTATAAAATATATGAATTAGTACCCTCTTATTAGAGTACTTAATTTTATGTCAGGTTCTTTATTACTGAATCTTGTAATTCACCATTAATTAATAAAATTTATATTTATTTCAAAAAAAAAAGTAATGGCTCAGAAGAAATAAGAAAACATATACAAGAAAAATTAATTAGTTAAATACATTTTTTTTTCTAAAAATGAAGTTAAGTACATACACAATTTTTTGGTTAAAAAAAAAAAGGAAACCTACATACATTGCCTAAGCCCTAGAGTGGATGACAGCTGGTGTCAACCCCGTTATCCTTGCCTTTTCATCAGCCGATGCAGGTGGTTCTCTTGGTGATAAATGAGACCCAATTATCCCTTCTCTTATTGCGCCACTGTCGAGCAAAGCATTAGCTATTGTTTCTTGCCCGAAAAAAAAAAAAAAGAAAACGGATGAGCCAGAGACAATCGCAACTGCACGCCAAGCAGAACATATCACTCCAGTAGCTGGTGTTCCCTCCATGATGGCTAGCACTACTATCGTGACAATTGATTCGGTAGAGCCAACAAAACAGTAGCCAACCATGAACCTAAAAATTGTAGGTATGACCAATACGCCAATTGATGTTAATTTAGATTCTTCTATGCTATTGGAGTGATTTCTCCTTCTAGACCTAAGTTATCTTATGCCAAGGCTATCCAATGGTCAAATACGATTTTGAATAAGGAACATAATGTCGCTAAACCAATGGATATTGATGGTTTTAGAGGAAAATTGAAGTTTTATGCATGAAGAGTAAAGTAGAACCTGAAAAATATTCTTTATTGATCACTCTTATATTCACACATGAACATTAGGCTGTATACAAATAATATGTAATATGTTGTTATACATATAATAAGATAAATAATTTTAAATATAGCAATAGAATTAATTGACTTGAAAACAACTACTGTAGCTCATGTGGACAAATTTGTTAATAAATTGGTTGAATTTTTCTTATCTGCAAAATAATCATTTTGGCTTCAATTAATTGCTAGTTGAATTACCTCATCACATAACACAGCTCCACTATTATAGGAATTATTATAAGAGTTTGTAGCCTTATTTCTCAATTTAAATTAAACCACCTTATCTCTCCATTGATTCTCAATATCAATAATACATGGTTTGTTGATATCATCCTGCCAACTAAGCCTAGAACATAGGTTTAGTTTGGTATAGAAGAAAGAAAGTGTTGTTTTAGACATGGGTTTGATAAAGATATCAGAAACTTGAAATTGAGAGGAGATATGTCATATGACAAGCAAACCAAGAGAAACTCGTTTGTGCACAAAATGATAATCTAGCTTGATATGTTTACTTCGAGCATGAAAGACTGGATTCATTGTCATATAAAGGGCACTCATATTGTCGCAGTAGTGTACCAAAGGAGGTGAAATCTTGATGCCAAGATCCTTAAGGATAAAGCTCATCCATGTAAGTTCAGCTGCAATATTGGCCATACCTTAATAGTCCGCCTCTAGGCCTGATTGAGAAATTGTGTATTGCTTCTTAGCACACCATGAAACATGGTTACTTTCAAGAAAGATGCAGAAACCAATTGTGGAATGCCTTATAGTTGGAAACCCAACCTAATTTGCATCAGAATTAGCATATAGATCAAGTGTAATGTGGGAATTAAAATGTAGACCAATATGAGTGGTAACCACAACATAGTAGAAAATACATCTAAAAGTTTCAAGTGAGTAATACAAGGCTTGTGCATGAATTGAGAGACATAATTAACATTGTATGAAAGGTATATTCTAGTTAATGTCGAGAATTGCAAAGCCCTAACCATCCTTTGATAATGACTTGGATCATCAAGAAGAATGTAATTAGAAGTCTAAGGTGCTTTTGATTCTAGTGGTGTGCTTATTTTCTTACACTCAACCATATTATCATGCTCAAGAATGGCCAGAGAATAATATCATTGATTTAAGTGAACGCCAGCAACTGTCTTTGTGATCTCAATACAAAGGAAATGATGAATATCACCCAAATCTTTCATTGTAAATTCTTTGTTGAGAACTTGAATGAACTGTGCAACAAGTTGCATATTAGACCCTGTGAGTAATATATCATCTACATAAAGAAGCTAAACAAGTGAACTATAATTTGAGTGATAAACAAATGAAGAGGGATTAACTAAACTACATTAAAAAAACCTTATTTAAGAAGAATTGTGCTAAAACAATCAAACCAAGCACGAGGTGCCTATTTCAAACCGTAAAGAGCCTTTTAAAGCTTGCAAACATATGTCAGATATTGAGAATCTTCCATTCCTAGAGGTTGTTGTATATATATGTTCTCAAAAATTTTACCATGCAAAAAGACATTTTAACATTAAGTTGTCATATTGGCCAATGATGAACATGTGCTTCTATGAGTACCATACGAGAAGTTTCGGGTTTAATGACAGGAGATAAAGTCTCAACATAATCAATACCATCAATTTGGTGATATCATTTAGAAACAACTCGAGCTTTTAGGTGATCTACAGTCTCACCAGCCTTTAATTTTAACTTAAACACCCATTTTTAGACCTGATTAAATGCATATCTTTAGTACGAGGAATAAGTGTCCATGTATGATTTCGATGAAGAGTTCTGAGTTCTTCCTCCATAGCTTCCTTCCAACTAAGATGTGTTATACTGGACTGGATATTACGAGGCTCTCATGGGATATTACTTAAAAATTCAACAGATAGAACATACTTTGGATTTGGCTTAACAATCCCCATAAGAGCTCGTGTGACCATGGAGTGAGAACGAGTTTCATGTGGAAACTGAGACAAGTCAGATGAGAAATAAATGGGCTAAACATATTGAACAACTGGTGTTGGCATTTCAAGTTGAGTGCTGTGGCTATATGTAGTGGCTGAATTGATTGTTCATCTTGGAATTATATGGGTGAGGTGCACTGGGATTCGTTACTTGGGTTGGTATTAAGGGTGTCCTGGGCCATTAGTGAAACATTATTTGGACTTATCTCAGCATAGGGAAATCAATGATTTATGGAGGCACCAGTAGGAGTGGAATTTGAAACCATGGTTGAGTATTATTTGAATCAGTACCTGAAATGGGAATAACATCAGTGAGCCAAGAATAAAAAAAAATACTTATAACATGTTTTTCAACAGGAGTATTAGTGATCAATTCTGGAGACTTTTATGGAAAGCAATTCTTATAAAAAAATAACATGTCTACAGTAAAAATGTTTTTTACTAGGTGGATGAAAGAACTTGTAACCTTTATTTCATGTCAAATTTATTCCTTCATATATCCCATATGTAAGAAAAAATTTTGAACTAGACACTCCAAGAGACGAGTAGACAAGATGGATATCGTGCAAGGTAAAATATGAAGTATGAAAATCTGATACTGAGGAAGGCAATCTATTAATTAAATAAACAATAATAGAGAATGGTTTTGCCCATAAAAACAAAGGTGCAGCATAAATGAAACATCATAGTAATACCCAGTTCAAGAATTATTATGTGTCTTGTTTTAACCATGCCTATCTGCTCATGAGTGTATGGATAGGAAATCTAATGAATTATGCCTATATATAGAAAATGTACGGAGAGTTTGAAATAAACATACTCATCTCCTCCATTTGAAAGAAAATTTTTAATTTTTTATTGAATTGTCTATCCATATATTGTTCAAAAGTAATAAATGTATCATAAAAATCAGACTTATGTTTAAGTGGAACCAACCATGTACATTTGGAAAAGTCATCTACAAAACACACATAATATCAAAATTTCCCTACATATAAAATAAGTATTGGATCCTATAAATCACAGTGAACCTTGTCAAAACAACCAGAACTATAATGCTCAAAACAATTAAATGGAAGTTTACTAAGTTTTCCCAATTGACAACTGTCACACAAATGTTCAACCTTGGTTGATCCTAAAACATCAAACAACCCTTTATAACAAATGTAAATCAAAAAATTATGGATGACCTAGACATTGATGCCAAATTTCAGCTGACCCTAACTTAAAATGGTAAAAGAAATGAATCTCTGGAGTATTAGGTAGAACATAGAGATCCTCCTTGCACCACTCTTTCATTACCACCTGACCTGTTGTCTGATCCTTAATATAGAAATCCACATAAGAAAATTCATAATTTATAAGATATTGAGTTGTCAATTGACTTACTAAAAGTCAATTCTTGACTAAATCTGCTACAAGTAAAACATCATTGATAACTTCTCATTCTATTAGGATGACCCTCAGCCACGTTAGTGGCCTACATTTGACATGAGAGGTGGAGCCTCAGGAATTAGAGATATATGCAGACTATGATATAAGAGGTCAACCCCTCAACCTCAAGCAAGAAGAGAGCTCGACCTGGTAGAAGTGGATAAGCACGATTAAGAGATAAATTCCTTATATCTCTCCCATATCCCTAAAATCACAGGATGTCTATCTAAAAACCTATTTTGTAAAACTTGATGACTATCTAAATAGGTATATAAACCAACTTAAGCCATTGAAAATAGGTTGATGACTCTAAACTCTCTAGTACTCCTATATTAAATCTCTCTAAAGCATATTACTAACTTAAGCATATGAGTGGCTGCTGATAAGGCACCCTCATAGTTTTTATTTGTCTTACAGGTTTACTTTGGAACCAATCTTTAGGACCCTACTCAGAGACATCATTGGTTCAGTGAGTATAGACACAGTTTCAGAATCAGTTGTTGTTTCCACGTTGTATAATGGGCAATCAGGAAAGAAATCAAGGGAGGATTGATTTGAATCAGACTTTTGATATGGTCCTTGAGCTTTCGAGAATTGGTGAAGATGCTCCCCATGAGTGATTCCAACTGAACCCATAATTCTAAGAGCCTCATCGAAATCCACCCCCAAATACCTACCAAAACTAGGGTGGAGGTCAAAATGCCCAAGGTGTAAATGGGGCACAAGAGACACCGGTACATAACCAAGGCCAAAATCTAGACTTTAATAATATAGTTATGATTCGAGGGATGTATGACCAATATTTGGACCTCCAAAGGCAGATGGACGAGTTGTGGCAACAAGTCCATCACCTGTCATAGGCATAATCAAGGAGTGTCATCCTCGCGACCCCACCCTTGGCTGAAGGGAAGAGGGATCCAAGACTGGATGAATAGAGGGGCACAATGTCAGTGACTCATGTCAGAGGCAATCTAGAGAAAGTAGCTTAAAACTTTGAGGAAGGCCCACCTTTGGCAATTGAGGTCATTAAAGATGTGAAAAAGGCATTGGAAAATATGGGAATAAATGGGCATGGTTTGGATTTAGATCTTCTAGGAGAATCCCCATTAGTAGATGTTATTCTAGGAAAGGAATACCCGTCGAGATTTGAAAAGTCTCAGAGGTTAGATAACTATTATGGGAGGACCTACCCTAGGGCTCATGTATGTTAGCAGTGTATGCCCTAGAGCTTACACTCAACATGTGAATATAAACGAAAACCTAACTGGCTAAGTATATATGTTCTTTAAATGTATAAATTCATAATATCAAACATATATATGTCCCTTAAGTATTCTGTAGAGATTCTATTCTCAAAGAGTTTGAGAATATGATTGACAAATTACCTTTTTAACAGATACTTTAAAGGTTGTTCATGGTCATAGGATTATTGGAAGGGATGCCATTAATCTGGAAGACCATCACCTCTATTGTCATCCATGATACACATGGGATACTTATTGCTATGGAGGTAGTGAGTGTCATGCTACAAAATGTGATGTCGTGACAACACATGAGCACACTCATAAGATGAGTGAGTTGAACAGTGAAGTTAGATGATGAATACATGGGTCATTACGTACTAGTCAATATCGTATCATCTAGATCTTGATTATGAATATAGTCCTTAGACTTGAGGTGACATGTTATCTGACATATTTGTGGCTATGGTTTATTACTGCTTACATACCAATGCTAGTTATGCATTGGTATATTACGTGTAGTGGCCATAATTAGTGGTGTGTTGGGCTAAGTGTTTAACCAAGAAAGAATTCATTAACTTGGGTAATAAAGGAAGGAATCCTATGACTTTTGGATGTTCTTAATATACAAATCCCTGGCCATGGTGGATAAGGTCCACTAGAAAGTGTTTCTAGCTGGAATCGGTTTATCAAGAACTCACACCGGATGAAGTCTTATGATCTAGCATATAGGG
>CAOJBK011133468.1:0-16774 GCA_948294925.1 Codiaeum variegatum | reverse complement strand
CCTCTTATAGTTGCAACTCTGCAGGCTATCTGTAGTTTGGGAGAGATTTCTTTTGAAGAGAACTTGAGTCGTTTCTTCCCCCTTCTTTCAGGCTTGATAAGCTGTGAACATGGATCAAATGAGGTCCAAGTAGCTCTCAGTTATATGCTCAGCTCATCAGTGGGTCCTGTTTTGCTACGGTCATGTTGATTATGGTGATAATGCAGATGTTTAGCCTCAATCCATTAATTTTTTTTTTCAGATTATTGAAAATAGAGAGTTAGCGATGGTTTTGGATTGTCAAGCGCTTTGGAACTTCATGTAGTTAATTGGGAAGCTCCTTTTGTTCAGAGTTAATAGGTATATATCATTAGGAGTTTCTGTTGTATGGTAGTCAAATATTTTCTTTTATCTCCCCCATTGCTGCAGTTGAGAACAATAGTTTCCTGTAAAAATGAAAGTGATTATTCAAAATGAACTGCTATACATTCTTTCTTTTCTAATTATGGGTAGCCTTTTGTGGTAGAAGTCAAAGGCAGATTAGTGATTTTTGAATTAGTTTCTTTGAATTTTCCGTTTCAATTTAGTTTTCAAACAACGCTTAAATATTAGTCAATTTTTAAATATACTTTAAAAAATTTTCTATAAATCGGATACATGTTTGAACATGTGTCATGCCACATCAGCATGATACGTTAACACAGAATATATTTATGATCGATTTGTAATAGAATTTTTTTTTGAAATATTTTTAAGAGTATTTTTGGAAATATTTCAAATAGTCATGCCTTTAGATAAAATGTAACTATCATTGAACCAGTCTTAGTTAGAAGAAATCAGAGTGGAGGTGCATTTGAAAATCTAGAAGAAATCACTGTGTTGATTCATTTTTTTTTAAAAAAATCTTTATTCTGTCATTTTACCATTAGCTTGTCATTCACTCTAGCACCGCATAATTTCTCCACTCTTTTCCCAAAATTCCAATTCCATGGTAAAAACTGAAGAGGCCGGCTGTTTTTACATTTTTGGTACTTTACAGCTCCGCTGGCGTCTTGCTTTGATTTTTTTTTTCAATTCTGACTCTGCTCAAATTAAAATTTTGATGTTTGTTTTCATTGATAAAAAATAAAAAATTCCATGGGCTAATAATTTTGTATTTCGGAAAAAATAAAGTAAATAAAATTTTGGTTTCTGTGGGATCCACCCAAACCTGAGGAATTGTGTATACTACATATGGGACCATAAGTGACAAAATTTTCAATGCTTAGCCATTAATATGCACATTTCATTCACATATAAACTCACTTTTCACCAAAGAAAATTAAAAAAAAAAATCAATTCTCTCTAATTCATTTTTCTCTCTTTCTCTCTATGCTACACTCTTTGATTGCTTGCTTTAGCTCTCTACAAAGCAGAGCTATGGCCAAACTTAGTCGTAAACCCAATAGCCACATATGCAGAAGAATAAGAAGAAGAAGAAGACTCTCTTCCACTACTTTTGATTTTCTAACTCCATCTTTTGCAGCTATGGAAACTTCAAACCAATTCAAACAAGTCTTCAATCTCATTGATACTAATAAAGATGGCAAACTATCTTCTTATGAACTAAGAGAACTTCTTCTTTGCTTTGGCTATGAAGATAATATCTAAAGCTACTTTAGAAGCTGAAGAAATGGTTAAAGAAATGGACTATAATGGAGATGGGTTTGTGGATTTAAATGAGTTTATTAATATTTTGAATGATTTTAATGATGATGAAGAGTATTTAATGGATGCTTTTAAGGTTTTTGATTTTGAAAAAAATGGTTTAATTTCTGCTAATGAGTTGCAAAATGTTTTGATTTGTCTTGGGTATGAGAAATGTAGTTTAAATGAGTGTAGGCTTATGATAAAAGGAGCTGATTTAAATGGTGATGGGTTTGTTGATTTTCAAGAGTTTAAATCAATGATGTCGTCAAATTCGAATCGATTATAGGGTTAATTTAACTGGCTTCAATAAGAAAGTCTTCGTCTCTTACATAGATTCTATATAAAAAAAATATATAAATCTTTATAATTTGATATCTGTTACTGACTTAATTATCGTAATGATAAGGAGTGTAAGACTTGCAATTCTTCTCGACTTCTCTTATATCGTAGGCTCTCGTTGAGATTGTCTTTTAACTGATTTTAATATTGGCATTTTAGAATCGAATTCAAGAGGAAGCTGTGAGATTAATGTAATCAAATTTACATTAACCTTAGTTCCTTGTTTAATATTAAGCATTAGTAGAAATGTAAATGTAATTACGAAATGGAGTGGATTTCTTTTAGATAATGTTTAGTTGGATGTAATAGAGCGTAATGCAATATAATCAAATACATTTTTAATATAATCAAATATATTTTTAATATAAATTAAATTTATATTAAAAATACATTTGATTACATTGCATAATATTTCATTACGCTCAATCAAACACTGCCTTAAGTTTCATATAATATTAATGTAATGTAGATTTCTCCCTTGTATTTTGTATATATATTTATTAATTCAATAAGATATACATGAGTTTCATATAATATCAATGTAATGTAGATTTCTCCCTTATATTTTATATATATTTATTAATTCAATAAGATATACATGATTAAAAAAATATCAATGTCTTAAATAGGATTTTGAGCTAGCAGGAAAAGTGCTTGGACAACTTGGCTACGAATGAAATAAAACGGTGGACATAATTTTTACAGAAATAATTTATTTACAGTGGTAACGTCCTTCCTAGCATCCTTGTCTACGTCTATGCTCGAACTAACAAATCAGTATTTAGTAACTAATTGAAAAATAAAATTAAAATTTTATTCTTAAATTTAGAGAATTATTTTATAATTGCATTTTTAAATAGTGAGAAATTTTATAATTATCAGAATTGTATGTCAATTCACAAATGGTTGTTAATATGTTGACGTGGTGAATCAGGTTCACCCAAGAAAAATTCATATAATAACATAGAATAAAAAAATACTTATTTTTATAAAATGTAAGAAAAAAATGTTATATTTATTTATTAACTGTTTTATAATTCATTAGTTTAGTGCACAAAATTAATCCATATTGATGCGTTGTGGCTTATCACGCTGTTGGAGTAAGATTCCTTTAGTTAGAAGTGAACTACTTGCAAGATAAAAATAGTAGTCAGGGGTGGCCGGACGTGTGTCCTGTGTAAACCCTTCGACGATCAAGTCAGAATATCTGTAAAGAGAGAGAACAACTCTCAAAGATGGAAAATATGGGTTTTGTGACTTAGCATAGACTTAACTGTGTGAAGCTTTAGATGTGGTATTTATTGGGTGGAAACCCCTGTAGTGAGACATGTGTCCACGTTAGGCGTGCTGCAGAGTACCCGATGATGAGACTGGTGATGTGACCACTGAGTGGTTTCAGGGTTTTGTGGACATTTGTCTCTAACAACCCTTTGAACTCCGAAAGATAATAAAACAAACTTGTTGAAGGCCAGGGGGTTTGGGAGGAACCGAGGTGCTAAGGGGTTCAGACTAACCTCCAATCCTTTTTTGAGGCCGAAGTTGGTTGATGCTGAGCCGTATCACTAGTCCCCCTCAAAGGTTAGAATTCGAAGGCGTCATAGCTCAAAGAGTGTTTGAGTAGGGTTCACTGATTGCATGCCTTTTTTTGGGCGGCAAGTTTGAATTTTGAATTCTGGGCTGATCAAATGTGACATTTCACTGCCTTGTATACGACCTTCTGTCAGACTCGGATGAGACCTTTGCACTCCTCCATGTAACGGTGCCTTTATTGCAGTCTACCCTTTTTTGCCACGTGGCGGAGCATTCAGTGGAGTTATGATGAGCCATTAAGCGTTATGATGAGCATTAAAGTTGGTGACGGTTACTGTTCGCCAGCTGTGGGCCTCAAGCCATTTCTCTAGACTTCAATGCTCCCAAACGCCTATATAAACCCATCTTCTTCAATTTTCTTCAATTTCTTATGCTTCCTGTTCTTCTTGCTTGCTTTCTCTTCTTTCTGCTTTTCATTTTCGTGTTCATTCTTCTTTCCCTGTCTATTTGCAATTGCTCCACCCCAAAAATAATCCAAGTAACACTTTCTTGAGGTGGAGAAGCCTCACAAGCAAAGTAAGGCCCAAGACACAGTGTCCTATCTGAGTAACACTATGAGGCCTCACATGAAGGACATTACTCCCATGATCTTCAACTTTGGGGCTTTCAAGGAGAATACTGATTCCATGGCTAGGTTTGTACGTGTTGATCTTCCTGCCTTGAGCGCCAAAATCTTCTCGACTAATACAACAATTGAGCTATCAAAAGGAGAGCGAGACTACGTCTGGTATTATGATCATCTCATCAGGGGCCTGCTCTTCCCCCCTTCACCATTTTTCTACCAGTGCTTTGAATACTTCCAAGTCAACCCCATGATATTGACTCCAAACTCAATTGAGGACCTTCGTTGCTTTAAAGTGGTATGCTAGACCCTGGGCATCACAAATCCGAGCGTGAAGATGTTCCAGGCCTTCTTCAACTTATCTGCTTCCAGCAAGCCGTACATATGGTGCTTCCAGAAGAAGTCGCTACGGACCTTATTTGAGGCCAAAGAAAACAAGGTCAATGACTGGAAGAGTAAGTTTTTCTCAGTGAGAGTGTTGAAGCCATTTAAGAAGGGCCAGATGGGCTTTGGGTTCACTGGCGAGTATAGATGATTTCCCAAGGAGAATTTTGTTCTAAAAGTCCTAGCAAGATTTTGAGTTTTATTGCATGTTATCAAAGCTATGGCTTCAAGATTAACCTTTGAATATATTTTGAAGTATAACAGTCTCAATAATACCCAAAATTATAAATAACCAAAATTTGCTAAATTGGTCGAAATCCCAAATGGCACCCATAGGAGAATTTTGATTAAGTTCGGGTAAGATTTTGCGTTTTAATGCATGGTATTAAAGCCATGGCTTTGCGAATGGCTTTGCGATTAAACTTTGAATCTATTTTGAGGTCAAAAGGTCTCAAAATAATTTACAAAATTAAAAATAATAAAAAATTGCTAAATTGGCTGAAATCTCTAGAGGTAGGCCTAGGAGAATTTTAATCCAGATGTTCGGACAAGATTTTTTTTATTGCTCAGTATCAAATCTATGGATTCATGATTCACCATTAAATCTATTTTGAGGTCAAAAGATTTCAAAATAATGCACAAAATTAAAATAAATTCTCTAAATTGTGTGAAATCTCTGGTGGAACTCTTTGGAGAATTTTGATACAAAAGTCTAGGCAAGATTTTGTGTTTTATTGCATGGTATCAATGCTATATCTTTGTGATTAACCTTTGAATATATTTTTCAGTCAAAATATCTCAAAATAATGTATAAAATTAAAAATATCCAAAATTTGCTAATTTGGCCGAAATCCGTTGGGTTACCCCTAAGAGAACTTTAATCAAGAAGTTCGGACCAGATTTTGTGTTTTATTACAGGGTATCAAAGATATGACTTCATGATCAACATTTGAATCTATTTTAAGGTCAAAATATCTCAAAATAATGCACAAAATTAAAATAATGGAAATTTTCTACATTGGCCAAAATCCCTAGTGGTAACACCTAGCAGAATTTTGATTTAGAAGTCCGAGAAAGATTTTATATTTTACTGTATGGTATCAAAGCTATGGCTTTGTGATTAACCTTTGCATCTATTTTGAGGTCAAAAGTTCTCAAAATAATACACCAAAATTAAAAATAACCTAAATTTGGTAATTTGGCTGAAATCCCTATAGGAGAATTTTGATCCAGAACTCTGGGAAATATTTTGTGTTTTAAAGAATGATATCAAAGTTATGGCTTCGTGATTAACATTTGCATCTATTTTGAGGTCAAAATCTCTCTAAATAATGCATTAGAATTAAAAATAATCAAAATTTGCTTAATTCGCTGAAATCCCTAGAGGTACCCCTAGGAGAATTTTGATCTAGAAATTCAGACCAGATTTTGTGTTTTGTTGAAGGGTATCAAAGCTATGGCTCCATGATCAACATTTGAATCTATTTTAAGGTCAAAATGTCTCAAAATACAGCACAAAATTAAAAATCACCGAAATTTGCTAAATTGGCTGAAATCCTTCGTGGTACCCCTAGGAGATTTTAATCTAGAAGTCCGAAAAAGATTTTGTATTTAACTGCATGGTATCAAACATACGTGTTTGTGATAAACCTTTGAATCTATTTTGAGGTCAAACTTTCTAAAAATAATGCATCAAAATTGAAAATAATCAAAATTTGCTAAATTGGCCAAAATTCTTAGTGGTACCTTTTGGAGAATTTTGGTCCAGAAGTCCGGGCAAGATTTTGTGTTTTATTGTATGGTATCAATGCTATGACTTCGTGATTAACCTTTGAATCTATTTTGAGGTCAAAATGTCTCAAAATAATGCATAAAATTAAAAATAACCGAAATTTGCTAAATTGACCGAAATTCCTAATGGAACCCCTAGGAGAACTTTAATCCAGAAGTTCGGGCAATATTTTATGTTTTACTGCATTGTATCAATGCTATGGGTTTGTGAGTAATCTTTTCATCTATTTTGAGGTCAAAAGGTCTCAAAATAATGCACAATATTTTTTAAAAAAATTAAATTTGTTACATTGGCCAAAATCTCTTATGGAATCCTTAGGAAAATTTTGATCAAGAAGTCCATGCAAGATTTTGTGTTTTACTGCACGGTATCAAATCTATAGCTTCTTGATTAACCATTGAATCTATTTTTAGAAAAAAAGATCTGAAAATAATGCACAAAATTAGCAATAAATTTTCTAAATTGTCCGAAATCTCTAGTGGAACCTTTTGGAGAATTTTGATCCAAAAGTCCAAGTAAGATTTTGTGTTCTATTGCATGTTATCAATGCTATGGCTTTGTGATTAACCTTTGAATCTTTTTTGAGGTCAAAATTTCTCAAAATAATACACAAAATTAAAAATATCAAAAATCTTCTAAATTGGCCGAAATTCCTAATTGTATCCCTAGGTGAATTTTGATCCAGAAGTCCGGGCAAGATTTTGTGTTTTACTACAAGGTATCAAAGCTATGACTTCATGATCAACATTTGAATCTATTTTAAAGTAAAAAACGTCTTAAAATAATTTACAAAATTAAAAATAATGGAAATATTCTACATTGGCTGAAATCCCTAGTTGTATCCCTAGGAGAATTTTGATTCAGAAGTCCGGGAAAATTTTTTTGTTTTACTGCATGGTATCAAAACTATGGTTTCATGATTAACCTTTGCATCTATTTTGATGTTAAAATTTCTAAAAATAATGCTTAAAAATTAAAAAAACCGAAATTTGCTAAATTGGCCGAAATCCCTAATGGTTGGAGAATTTTGATCCAGAACTCCGGGAATGATTTTGTGTTTTACTGCATGGTATCAAAGTTATGGTTTTGTGATTAACCTTTGGATCTATTTTGAGGTCAAAATGTCTCTAAATAATGCATTAAATTAAAAATAATCAAAATTTGCTTAATTAGCCGAAATCCCTAGTGATACCTCTAGGAAAATTTTGATCCAAAAGTCCGGACAAGATTTTGTGTTTTATTGCATGGTATCAATGCTATGGCTTCATGATTAACCTTTGAATCTATTTTCAAATCAAAATTCCTCAAAATAATGCACAAAATTAAAAATAATCGAAATTTGCCAAATTGGCCGAAATCCCTAGTGATACAAAGAATTTTGATCCAGAAGTCCAGACAATATTTTGTGTTTTATTGAATGGAATCAAATCTATGGTATTTTGAATAACCTTTTTATCTATTTTGATGTCAAAAAGGTCTCAAAATAATGACAAAATTAAAAAAAAAAATAAAATTTACTAAATTGGCCAAAATCCTTAATGGAACCCGTAAGAGAATTTCTATCAAGAAGTCCGAGCAAGATTTTTTGTTTTGTTGCTTAATATCATTGTAATAGCTTCGTGACTAACCTTTTGAATCTATTTTGAGGTAAAAATGTCTCAAAATAATGCACAAAATTAAAAATAATCAAAATTTGTTGAATTGACTGAAATCACTCATGGTACCCCTAGGAGAATTTTGAACCTGATGTCCGAGCCAGATTTTGTGTTTTACTATAGGGCATCAAAGTTATGCCTTCATGATCAACATTTAAATCTATTTTGAGGTCAAAATATCTCAAAATAATGCACAAGATTAAAAATCACCTAAATTTGATAAATTGACCGAGATCCTTAGTGGTACCCTATGAGAATTTTGATGCAGAAGTTTAGAAAAGATTTTGAATTTAACAATATGGTATCAAAGCTATTTCTTCGTGATTAACCTTTGCATCTATTTTGAGGTCAAAATTTCTCAAAATAATGTCTCAAAATTAAAAATAATCGAAATTTGCTAAATTGACCGAAATCCTTACCTCTAGGAGAATTTTGATCCAAAAATTCAGACAAGATTTTGTGTTTTATTGCATGGTATCAATGATATGACTTCGTGATTAACCTTTGAATCTATTATGAAGTTAAAATGTCTCAAAATAATGCATAAAATTAAAAATAACCGAATTTTAAACCTGATGTCTGGGCTAGATTTTGTGTTTTACTGCAGGGCGTCAAAGCTATGGCTTCATGATCAACATTTAGATCTATTTTAAGGTCAAAAATGTCTCAAAATAATGCACAAGATTAAAAATCACCTAAATTTGATAAATTGACCGAAATCCCTAGTGGTACCCCCCAAGGAGAATTTTGATTCAGAAGTCTGGGCATGATTTTGTGTTTTACTGCATGGTATCAAAGCTATGTGTTCTTATGTGACATTTGCATATATTTTGAGGTCAAAATATCTCAAAATAATTCACAAAATTAAACATAAAACAAACCAAATTTGCTAAATTTGCCAAAATTCCTAGTGGTTATTAGGAGAATTTTGATCAAGAAGTCTGGGCAAGATTTTGTGTTTTATTGCACGATATCAAATCAATGGCTTTGTGATTAACCTTTGAATTTATTTTGAAGTTAAAAGGTTTCAAAATAATGCACAAAATTAAAAATAAATTTTCTAAATTGTCCAAAATCTTTAGTGGAACTCTTTGGAGAATTTTAGTCCAAAAGTCCATACAAGATTTTGTATTTGATTGGATGGTATCAATGCCACGGCTTTGTGATTAACCATTGAATATATTTTGAAGTCAAAATGTCTCAAAATAATGCGCAAAATTAAAAATATCTGAAATTTGCTAAATTGGTCAAAATCCCTAGTCGTACCCCTAGAATAATTTTGATCAGGAAGTCCGGGCTAGATTTTGTGTTTTATTTCAGGGTATCAAAGCTATGGTTTCATGATCAACATTTGAATATATTTTAAGGTCAAAAGGTCACAAAATAATGCATAAAATTAAAAATAACCGAAAATTTCTAAATTGGCCGAAATCCCTAGTAGCCCCTAGGAGAATTTTGATCCAAAAGTCTGAGAAAGATTTTGTATTTCACTACATGGAATCAAAGTTATGGCTTTGTGATTATCCTTTGCATCTATTTTGAGGTCAAAAGGTTTAAAAATAATGCACCTAAATTATAAATAACCTAAATTTGCTAAATTGTCCAAAATCCCTTGTGGTAATCCTAGGAGAATTTTGATCCAGAACTCTAGGAAAGATTTTGTGTTTTACTACATGGAATCATAGCTATGGATTCATGATTAACCTTTGCATCTATATTGAAGACAAAAGGTCTCTAAATAATGCATTGAAATTAAAAATAAGCAAAATTTGCTTAATTGGCCGAAATCTCTAGTGGTACCTCTAGAAGAATTTTGATCAAAAAGTTTAGGCAAGATTTTGTGTTTTTATTGCTTGGTATCAATTCTATGGCTTCGTGATTAATCTTTGAATCTATTTGACATCAAAATGTCTCAAAATAAAGCAAAAAATTAAAAATAAGTGAAAATTCTTCTAAATTGGCCGAAATCCCTAGTGGCACCCCTAGGAGAATTTAGAACAAGAAATCCGAGAAAGATTTTGTGTTTTATTGCTTAATATCAATGCAATGGCTTCCTGATTAATTGTTGAATCTGTTTTGAGGTCAAAATGTCTCAAAATAATGCACAAAATTAAATACAATTAAAATTTACTGAATTGACCGAAATCGCCAGTAGTACATCTAGGAGAATTTTGATCCAGAAGTTCAGGCCAGATTTTGTGTTTAATTGCAGGGTATCAAAGCTATGGCTTCATTATCAACATTTGAATCTATTTTAAGGTCAAAAGCTCACAAAATAATGCACAAAATTTAAAATAACTGAAATTTTCTAAATTGGCTGAAATTCCTAATGGTACCCCTAAGAGAATTTTGATCCAGAAGTCTGGAAAATATTTTTTTTTACTGCAAGGTATCAAAGCTATTTCTTGATGATTAACATTTTCATCTATTTTGAGGTTAAAACTTTTCAAAATAATGCATCAAAATTAAAAATAATCAAAATTTGCTAAATTGATAGAAATCCTTAGTGGTCCCTAGGAGAATTTTTCATCCAAAAGTTCGGGCAAGATTTTGCGTTTTATTACATGGTATAAATGCTTTGATTTCGTGATTAACCTTTGAATCTATTTTGAGGTCAAAATGCCTCAAAACAGTGCATAAAATTAAAAATAACCAAAATTTGCTAAATTGGCCAAAATTCCTAGTAGGATAATTTTGATCCAGAAGTCAGGAAATTTTTTTTTTCACTACATGGTATCATATCTATGGCCTTGTGAGTAACCTTTGCATCTATTTTGAGGTCAAAATGTCTCAAAATCATGCTCAAAATTTAAAAAAAAAATCAAAATTTTCTAAATTGGCCGAAACCTCTAATGGAACCCATAAGAGAATTTTGATCAAGAAGTCCAGGCAAGATTTTGTGTTTTATTGCATACTATCAATGCAAAGGCTTCGTGATTAACCTTTGATTCTATTTTAAGGTCAAAAGGTCTCAAAATAAGGCAATAAATTAAAAATAACCAAAATTTGCTAAATTGACCGAAATTCTTACCTAGGAGAATATTGATCCTGATGTCCGGGCCAGATTTTGTGTTTTATTACAGGGTATCAAAGCTATGGCTTCATGATCAACATTTGAATCTATTTTAAGGTAAAAGAGTCTAAAAATAATGCACAAAATTAAAAATAACCAAAATTTGATAAATTGACTGAAATCCCTAGTGGTAACCATGAGAGAATTTTTATCCAGAATTCCGGGAAAGATTTTGTGTTTTACATGATGCTATGAAAACTATGGCTTTGTTATTAATCTTTGAATCAATTTTGAGGTCAAAATTTCTCAAAATAATGCATCAAAATTAAAAGAATCAAAATTTGATAAATTGGCCGAAATCCCTCGTGGTACCCCAAGGAGAATTTTCTTTCCAAAGTCTTTGCAAGATTTTTTGTTTTATTTCATGGTATAAACACTATGGCTTCGTGATTAACATTTGAACCTATTTTGAGGTCAAAATGTCTCAAAATAATGCACAAAATTAAAAATAACCGAAATTTGCTGAATTAGCCAAAATCCCTAGTGATACCCCAAGGAGAATTTCGATCCAAAAGTCCAAGCAATATTTTGTATTTAACTGTAGGTTATCAAAGCTATGGCTTCATGATCAACATTTGAATCTATTTTATAGTCAATAGGTCTCAAAATAGTGCGTAAAATTAAAAATAACCGAAATTTGTTAAATTGGTCGAAATCTCTAGTGATACCCCCTAGGAGAATTTTGATCAAAAAGTTCAAGAAAGATTTTGTATTTTATTGAATGGTATCTATGCTATGACATCATGATTAACCTTTAAATCTATTTTGAGGTCAAAATGTCTCAAAATAATGCACAAAATTAAAAGAAACCTAAATTTGTTGAATTGGCTGAAATCCCTAATGGTACCCCTAGGTTAATTTTGATCCAGAAGTCCAGACAAGATTTTGTGTATTATTGCATGGTATCAAGTCTATGGCATCATGATTGACCTTTGAATCTACTTTGAGGTCAAAACGTCTCAAATTATTGCACAAAACTATAAACAAATTTGCTAAATTAGTCGAAATACCTAGTGGAACCTCCTAGGAGAATTTTGATTCAAATATATTTTGAGGTCAAAAGATCTCAAAATAATGCAAAAAATTAAAAAATAACTGAAATTTGCTAAATTGGTCAAAATCTCTTCCCTTAGGAGAATTTTGATCCAGTTGTTCGGGAAAGATTTTATATTTTATTGCATTATACAATTTATATGGCTTCATGATTAACCCTTGAATGTATTTTCATGTGAAACGATCTCAAAATGATGCAATAAGTTAAAAATAATCAAAATTTGCTAAATTGGTTGAAGTCCCTATTGGTACCCTAGGAGAATTTTAATCCAAACATCTAAGCAAGATTTTGTGTTTTATTACTTGGTATCAAAGCAATGGTTTCGTGATTAAACTTTGAATCTATTTTTAGGTAAAAAGTTCTCAAAGTAATGCAAAAATTAAAAATAACCGAAATTTTTTAAATTAGCCGAAATTCCTAATGGTATCCCTAGTAGAATTTTGATCCAGAAGTCCGGTCAAAATTTCGTGTTTTATTGCTTGTATCAAAGCTATGGCTTCGTGATTAACTTTTGAATTTATTTTGAGATAAAATATCTCAAAATAAATTCATAAAATTAAAAATAACTGAAATTTGCTAAATTAGTCGAAATCTCTAGCATTACCCTAGGATAATTTTGAACCAAAAGTTAGAGCAAGATTTTGTGTTTTATTGCATGTTCTCAATTCTATGGCTTTTTGATTAACCTTTGAATCTATTTTGAGGTCATAATGGTCTAAAAATAATGCAAAAATAAATAAAAAATGAAATTTGCTTAATTGGCCGAAATCCTTAATGGTACTCTTTGCAGAATTTTGATCTCCAAGTTTAGACAAAATTTTGTGTTTTACTGAATGGTATCAAAGATATGGTTCATGATTAACCTTTGGATTTATTTTATGGTCAAATTTTCACAAAATACAGCATCGAATGTAAAAATAATTGAAATTTACTAAATTGGTTGAAATCCCTACCCTAGGAGAATTTTAATCCAGAAGTCAAGGCAAGATTTTGTGTTTTATTGCATGATATCAAAGTTATGACTTCGTGATTAACCATTGAATATATCTAGAGGTTAACAGGTCTTGGAATAATGCAAAATTTTAAAATAACTGAAATTTCTTAATTGGCCGAAATCCCTAATGCTACTTTAGGAGAATTTTGATCTACAAGTCCGGATAAGATTTTGTACTTTATTGTATGGTATCAAAGCTATGGCTTATGATTAATTTTTGAATCTATTTTGTGATCAAAATATCTCAAAAAAATGCATCAAAATTAAAAATTATCGAGATTTGCTTAATTGGCTGAAAATCTTTAGTGGTACCCCTAAAAGAATTTTCATCTAGAAGTATGGGTCGTGTTTTATTACATAATATCAATGCTATGGCTTTGTTATTAAGCATCGAATGTATTTTTAGGTCAAAAGTCTCAAAATAATGCAATAAATTAAAAATAACTGAAATTTACTAAATTGGCTGAAATCGCTAGTGGTACCCCTTGAACAATTTTGATCTAGATGTCCAAGCAAGATTTTGTATTTTATTGCATGATTCAATTGCTATGGCTTGGTGATTAACTATTGAATGTATTTTGAGATCAAAAGGTTTCAAAATAATGAAATAAATTAAAAATAACTGAAATTTGCTAAATTGGCCTGAAATCCCCCTAGGAGAATTTTGATCCAGACTTCAGGGAAAGATTTTGGGGTTTTTTATTTTATGGTATCAAAGCTATGGCTTTGTGATTAGCCTTCGAATCTATTTTAATGTCAAAAGGTTTCAAAATATTGCACAAAATTAAAAATAACCAAAATTTGTAAAATTTGTCGAAATCCCTAGTGACTCTAGGAGAATTTTGATCTAAAATTCAAGGCAAGACTTTTGTGTTTTATTGCATGGTATCAATGCTATAACTTCATGATTAACCTTTAAATCTATTTCGAGGTCAAAATGTTTCAAAACAATGCATCAAAATTTAATTTAACCGAAATTTGCTAAAATTGGCCAAAATTCCTACCCCTAAGAGAATTTTGATCAAAAAGTCCAGACAATATTTTTTGTTCTATTGCATGATATCAATGTTATGGCTTCGTGATTAACAATTGGATTTATTTTGAGGTAAAAAGGTCTAAAAATATTGGAATAAATTAAAAATAACCGAAATTTGCTAAATTTGCTGAAATCCCTAGTGGTATGCTTAGGAGAATTTTCATTAAAAAGTCCGGGCAAGATTTTATGTTTTATTACATGGTATCAAAGCCATGGCTTCTGATTAAACTTTGAATCTGTTTTGAGATTAAAATGTCTCAAAACAATGCATCAAAACTAAAAATAATCGAGATTTGCTAAATTGGCCGAAATCCCTAGTGACTCCTAGGATAATTTTGATCCAAAATTTCGAACAATATTTTATGTTTTATTGCATTGTATCAATGTTATGGCTTCGTAATTAACATTGGAATATATTTTAAGGTTAGAATGTCTCAAAATAAAGCATCAAAATTATAAAAAAAATAAAATTTGCTAAATTTGCCTAAATCCCTAGCGTCACCCCTAGGAGAATTTTGATCCAGAAGTCCGGACAAGATTTTGTGTGTTTATTGCATGATACCAATGCTATGGCTTCGTGAACAACCTTTGAATATATTTTGAGGTCAAAAGATCTATATATAATGCACAAAATTAAAAAATAATAGAAATTTGTTAAATTTGCCAAAATCCCTAAATAATTTTGATCCAGAAGTTCGGGTAAAATTTTATATTTTATTGCATTATACAATTTTTATGGCTTCTTGATTAACCCTTGAATGTATTTTTTGGTCAAAAGTTCTCAAAATAATGCAATAAGTTACAAACAACCGAAATTTGCTAAATTGGCCGAAGTCTTTAGTGGTACACCTAGGGGAATTTTAATCTAGACGTCTAGGCAAGATTTTGTGTTTTATTGCAATGTATCAAAGATATGGCTTCATGATTAACCTTTGAATCTATTTTTAGGTCAAAATGTCCCAAAATAATGCACAAAATTAAAAATAACCGAAATTAGCTAAATTGGCCGAAATCCCTAATGGTACCTCTAAGAGAATTTTAATCTAGAAGTCTGGATAAGATTTTGTGTTTCACTGCATTGTATCAAAGCTAGGGCTTTATGATTAACCTTTGAATATATTTTGAGGTTAAAAGGGATCAAAATAATGTACAAAAGTAAGAATAAACGAAATTTGCTAAATTGATCAAAATCTCTAGTGGTACTTAGGAGAATTTTTATCCAAAATTCTGAGCAAGATTTTAATGATATGACTTCGTGATTAATGTTTGAATCTATTTTGAGATCAAAATGACTCAAAATTATGCATCAAAATTAAAAATAACCGAAATTTGCTAAATTGGTCGAAATCCCTTGTGGTACCCCTAAGAGAATTTCTATCCAGATGTCCGGGTAAAATTTTATGTTTTATTGCTTGGTATCAATGCTATGGCTTCATGATTAACCTTTGAATATATTTCTCAGTCAAAAGGTCTCAAAATAATGAACAAAATTAAAAATAACCAAAATGTGCTAAATTGGCCGAAATCTCCAATGGTACTCTTAGGAGAATATTGATCCAAAATTATGGGCAAGATTTTGTGTTTTGTCATGTGGCATCAATGCTATGGTTTTTTTTATTAAACTTTGAATCTATTTTGGGGTCAAAATGTCTCAAAATAAGGCATAAAAATTAAAAATAATCGAAATTTGCTAAATTGATCGAAATCACTAGTGGTTTCCCATGGAAAATTTTGATCCAAATGTTTGGGTAAAATTTTGTGTTTTATTGCATGGTTTAAATGCTATAACTTTATGATTAACCTTTGAATATATTTTGAGGTCAAAAGGTCTCACAATAATACACAAAATTAAAAATAATCAAAATTCGTTAAATTGGTCGAAATCTCCAATGGTACCCCCTAGTAGAATTTTGATCCAAAAGTAAGAGTAAGATTTTGTGTTTTATTGCATGTTCTCAATCCAATGGCTTCGTAATTAACCTTTGAATCTATTTTGAGGTCAAAATGTCTCAAAATAATGCATCGAAATTAAAAATAACCTAAATTTGCAAAATTGGTCAAAACCTCTAATGGTACCCCTAAGAGAATTTTAATCCAGAAGTCCAAGCAAGATTTTGTGTTTCATTGCATGATATTAATTCTATGGCTTCGTGATTAACTGATGGAAATCATCAATTTAGCAACCATAAACCCCAATAGCTAAGAAGCTATGATACATATGGAATGCAAACTAACACCCTCCAACTAAATAAGTAGCCATCCCAAGAAAGTTCTAAAACAGGTTTTTAAAAAAGAAAGATATAGATGCCACACCCAAGAATAGATGAGAAGGAGGGTGATGAGTCTTGAGATTTTTAGACGCCACACCATAGGATTGGTGATAAGTCTGAAATGTCCATTGAAGGACCAAGAGAATCCACTCTTGACATCATTCCTTGGGGAAATGATTTAATTCATTCATTCATATCTTCTGTTTGGTTACATCTTTGTAGCCTTTTTATAGGCTTCTTGGAACAACCCTCCAAGAATAGGAATAATCAATTGTAAGTTACAATATAATTAAATTACCATTAAGTTACAAGGTTATTAAATTCCTATTATAAGTTACAAGATAATTAAATTCCCTT